>CAUZXS010003902.1:17500-97273 GCA_963585895.1 Sepioteuthis lessoniana | reverse complement strand
CCTCTTCCCCCCTAAAAAAAACAACAACAAAAAAAAAACAAACATAATCCAAATAAACGAAAACAAAAATTATGATACGTAAATCATTAATTTTAATTTTAATCAAATCATACGTACAAACAAACATACACACACACTTTTATTATTATTTATATAAATGATGTTGATACGAAGTCAACACCGCTTAGAGATAGTCATAAGACTATGTGTGTATGCGCGTGAAATAGATCGTTTTAAAAAATGTTTTTACATGAATCAAAATAGTGCTCAAATACTGGCCAAGTAGAGCAGGATAAAACCTCGAATAAATATTTTTCTCACAAGTTCATTTCAATCCCATAACAATCAGTTGTATGTATTTAACAACAGGACTACGATCATCATACTCGTATCAGTTGATGATCACATTTTAAAAGTAAAGATACACGAGACTTATAGTCAGGAGACTGACACAAGGAACTAAGAATATATATATATATATATATATATATATATATATATATATATATATATATATATATATATATATATATAACATACTCCAACGATATTCAGGTACGTCTTTTAATTCAAAGTTACTAAAATTTTATCTCATTTAACAGTTTAATGTTTTAAAGTATACGAGTTTTTTTTTTAAATTAGAATATTATTACAAGACATCCGTTGGTCCGGTAAAAATGGATAATCTATCGCGCATACGAGCGCAATTTATTTAGACCATCGACTGCACTATACCGGCCAACTGATAAGTGAAATGAATTGGTTTAAACATCGCATCAAGTTCAGCACACTTCTTATGGCCAAGTTTAGCTTAATGCAATACAATGCCCAAAGAGCTGGGCGCCCGGTGAGGATCAAAATCTACTGACTAACGTGATCATTTTAGATGAATATCTTTCATATATATATAATAATGACTCTCTCTCTCTCTCTCTCTCTCTCTCTCTCTCTCTCTCTCTCTCACCAAGATTGTTTATGAAGGTAGCTGAATTCTACGGTTGATGCCTCGGTAGAAGAGGTGGTTATGGGAGAGTGGTTTATTCATATGCACTCTATGCCTGATTTAGCCATTGGAACAGGATTAAGATATATATCTTTTTGTCATAATAGTTTTCGTGAAACGGAACATGCACGGTGAATTGGATTCATGCCTTATTGAATGGAATTAGTATGAAGCGATTATTAAAAAGGAATTAGAACGTCGTTCACATCCTGCCTACCGTTTTGCCACCCCAAAAAGAAACTTGGCATAAAAAGTTTCGACATTTCTAAAATAATCCCCCCCCCCGCCGCAAAAAAACCACCAACAAAAAATAACGAACAAAAACCCCAAAACTTCTTGAAGTATATCCGGTCAATAGTTTCTATTGTATCAAAGATATATAAAGCTGAGCACTGGTTATATATATCAGGCAGGCAGGCAGGCAGGCATGCATGCATATACATACATATGTGTGTAAATATATACATATGTATGAATATATGTCCGCATATACATGCAAATATATATACGTAAACGCTCGCATATACATGTATGTGTGTGTATATATATATATATACACACACACACACAAATATACATGTGTGTATATAATATATATATATATACATACACATGTGTGTATATATATATATACATACATACCATTAAACAAAGAAACCCGCCCCCAGTTAAATTGCTTATAGCACTGCTAACTAACCATATTTACCCAACCCCTCCGCCCGGGCAGGATATGAGACAAGGTTAATTTTTAAGCGGAGTTTAAAATTCAGTTTGAATTCAGAGTTTTCCTTCTCCTAGACTAGTTGCCACACCAAGGCTAAAGAACTCAGTCTGCCCTGCTATTAACCCATAGCTGGATGGAGAATAATTGTATTCATACCTTTCCCAAAACTCTGAATTGAAACATGTTAAACTCTGCTTAAAAATTGACCTTGTGTCATATCCTGCCCGAGCGGAGGGGGTGGCAAATATGATCAACAGTGTTAAACCGTGATGCGTAGGGTTTCACGATGATAATTTCAATTTACATTAAACATTCACTTGTACAAAATCAAAATTTTCTAAGTATTGCTATGTAATACCAATAATTCATTGTAAGCATACTGTTAATCGGTTTCGAGTATCGCTATTCAACATTTCTCATTCGTTTTTATACAGTTGAATTATTCCAAGTTTTGCTATATAACACTATCGATTCAACATTAGTTTTTTAGTTTGCACACTGTTAAATGGATACGAAATAGAGACGTCCTTTATATTCTATTAACTTGCTTGACCAATCGGCTAGGGCTATAGAATACACCGACTGCTTCCCTGCAGAGAGGTAAGACCAACCCCACAGCAAGTGTCCTGAATTTGACACTAAACAATTTGATGGTGAAGCTCCAGTAATTGTGAAGCTTTGGGGAATGCGAAGTACCCCTTCATTGTCATCGCTCTCAGGTTCACTTTGGCCTGGAGTGGTAGTACCTATGGGTCAAATAGAGTGGCCTGGAGTGGTAGTACCTATGGGTCAAATAGAGTGGCCTGGAGTGGTTGTACCTATGGGTCAAATAGAACTAAACTGTGTTCGTTAAACTGCGTACCTATGCTACTCTGAATTGATTAAAATAGAATTGTTTTGATAAAATCAAAAACTATACTTACCCTAGACTGAATTGTTTGAATTAGAACTGTTGGACTAAATTTAATAACTTGAAATAGAAATGTTTATGACAATTAAACTTTGTATTTATGCTAAAATGAATTGTTTGAAATAGAACTGTTTATTTGTATAAAATGGATTTGACATTATATAACCTACAATTTTGATATGCCATAAAAGCCAAAAACAGATAAAAAAATAAGTAAGTTGGCTACCGTTGTCGAGGGTGGCCAGAAGGCTCCTTTTTCAATAGCTTCTACGTGGAGGTGTGTGTGTGGAGGGCGCTATTCCTTTCCCTGGATTGCTCCACTTTACCCTTGATACGTACCTTATATTGCTGAGTGTTAAGCAAGGAGGTATCAAGTACAATTTGAAAAGTCTTTGGTATGACTCGACCTGGGATTGAACCCAGGTCTCCTGGATCATTGGCGAACACTCTACCCACTAGGCCAATGAGCCGGCCAAAAAAAAAATAATAGCTCGCAAAATTCTTTCATTGCCTGTCACGAGTTAACAAATATTAAATATTTGTTTGTTTGGAAAATACTGCTGTTGCATATTGACCCCGGCCAAGTTGTCAAAAGAAGAAATGCACCTGTGTAAATAACAGGTGCATCCGGTCGAAGATATAAGGAGATCAGGGACGACCTTGACTGTCGAGGGGTTGAATTGAGTGTGAAATTGTGACGCTCGCAGGAAGTAGGTGGACGACAAATTGTTATATAACCTCGGCGACAGATCAGTCGGAGAGAAGATGCTGGAATGAGAACCAATGTTCCAGCAGAGGCTGGGCCTCCAGGCCCGCGGTTGAGCAGCCCAGGAGAACGGCTGTGATAGCCAGAATAGTTGGGGGTGGTGGTCAATATGTTGCAGTCTTTGTTCGGTCTCCAACTCCCTTTCACACACAACCCTTTCAATAAAGTGAGAGGTGTATTTTACTGAAGAACTGTGTCCGCTCGTCTTTATTGTGTTGAATATGTTTCTGCATGCATATGGGTATATGCATAGTTGGTCATGGCTATACAACACTGCTCAATTTTAGAATAAGCAGTTTATACTAAAAGCGGACTATATTTTCGGAACAACTTAATATTTAATTTTCTTTTTTATTTTGTGTTTTCTCTATGGACGGTTGTATAATATTGCTACCGAAAATTACGAAAACTCACCTTTCTATTTTCGTACTCTGGCGTTTCTGTCTTTCTTTCTTTCTTACTTTCTTTCTTTCTCCCTATAGACGATTACCGGGTTACTTAGCAAAATACACCTTTTAGTTTTCCTCCCACTCTCCTTTCTCTTACTCTGCCGTTTGAATTCTTTCGCTTTTGATCCCAATCCCCTCTCCATATTTAGCCCCTCGTTCTCTTGCTCTACCAATCACGATTTTCATAAGTCTTCCACTCCCTTTTAGCATTCGTTTATGAAGGCAATTCATAACAGATGATTTCTCACGAGAGTCAGTCTCTCCGGTAAATATTGTTTGGGGAGGTGGCGGTAGAATCATATCGAAGAACGTGGATATTAAAAAAAATGGGTTCTTTTTTTCTTTTGCTTTTTGTTTAGTTTTTTGTGTTTGGATATGAAGAGTCGCAAAAGAAAAAAAAATCGATAAAGCTGTAACGTAAGAGAGAGAGATAGCGAGAGCGAGTGAGAGAGAGAGAGAGAGAGAGAGAGATTGTGTGTGTGTGTGTGAGAAAGAGATTCTGTGAGAGCAAGAGAAAAAGAGATTGTGAGAGATTGAAAAGAAGAGAGAGAGAGAGAGAGAGAGAGAGAGACTGTGTGTGTGTGAGAGAGAGAAAGAGATTCTGCGAGAGCAAGAGAAAAAGAGATTTTGGGAGATTGAAAAGAAGAGAGAAAGAGAGAGGGAGAAAAGGAGAGAGAGAACCATAGAAAGATAGAGGTAGCGAGATTGAGAGATTCAGTACATGTGAAACAGAAAGAGAGAACGATAGAAAGAAAGAGAGATACATAGGGAGAATGAAAAAGAGATACCTATGGAGATAGAGGAAAAGAAAAATTATAGAGACAGAAAGAGAGAGAGAAAGAGTGAGAGAGAGAGTGTGTGAGAGAGAGACTGAGAAAGGGAGAAAGACTGTGAGAAAGAGAGAGAAATATATATATTGAAAGAGAGAGAGAGAGAGAGAGAGAGAGAGAGAGAGAGAGAACGAGAAAAAGAAGGAAAGAGAAATATATATATTGAGAGAAAGAGAGAGAGACAGAGAGAGAGAAAAAGAGAAAGAAAGAAAAAGAGAGATTGAGAGATAGAAAGTGAGAGAGAAAAAGAGAGATTGTTTGGAAGATACTTTTACCGCTCTTTTTCTGTGGAAACTCTTAAAAAATATTGGAAGCAGATTAATACCGCGGGATAGATCAAGTTTTCAGCTAGAAAAAGTACCAATTTCAATCCCACATAGTCAATACAATCTGCTTTGCAAGTTGCATCATCGATGAATAAAAAACCCGTGTAAAAATTGATTTCATTTTCCCGGCAGCATTGACGCGGGGGTTCCATTTTGTTTCGTAGTTCATCTGTCATCGGCCCAATTCAGACAAGGAAGCTGATTAAGGTGTTCTCATGGCTTTTCTGGCCCGGGCAGCCGGGGCGGTAGAATACACCGACTGCATCTCTGCAGAAGGGTAAGACTTCCCAAACGAGTGTCCTAGATAAGTCACTAAACAATCCAATGGTGAGGTTGCAATAATATTGGAGCTTTCGAGAATGCAGGCGACCTTTTTACTGCCAACATCCCCAGGTCCACTCTGTCCCACAGTGGTAGCATCTTATAGGGTCCTATCTATGGGTTAAACTGTGTTGTTTGAAATAGAATTGTTCTGACGTTTAAACTGTGTACTTTGGCTAAAAAGAATTGTTTGAAATAGAATCGTTTTGACATTTAAACTTAGTACTTGAGATAAACTGAATTGTTTGAAATAGATATGCTTATATGTATGAAATGTAATCAGCATTAAATAACCCACAATGGTTGATATGCCATAAAACCAAACCAAACTAAATCAAACGGATCTTTTCGGTCTCGGTAAATGTTCACAAGTGTCGATTAATATTAAAGGTTGCCGAAGGATTTGAACTGAGAAATTCAGTAAAACTCCCCTGCTTTTGTGCTAACGCCATTTTACTAGACTGCCGCTCAGATTATATCATGTTTTTTTTCTTTAATTCTGATCCTCGTTGTCTCGCGAGATCCTATGGTTTTACGATCAGATTTCGATGCTCACCTGGGCAATATTGTATGGAAAAAAATTGAACTAGAGTCACAATTTGCTCGTGGGGAGGGGTTGGGTAGATACATAGATTCATTTAGTTTCTTTGTTTTAATTGAAAGTCCACACACACATGCACACACACACACACACACACACACACACACACATATATATATATATATATATATATACACACACAGACACACGCACGCACATACACACACGTATACGCATAGACACCCTCAAACAAAGACGCACACACACACACACACACACACACATATATATATATATATATATATACACGGACACACACCCATACAGACACATAAACACACACACATGCCCCCCCATATATGTATACACACAGAAACGCACACAACACACACACACACAATCCCCGTTGCATGCACACGTACATACCCGCGCACACACACGCATACACAAACTGCGTGCTTATGCTTAACTGAATTATTTGAAATAGAACTGTTTTTCGATATCAAAACTGTATTTACACTTAACTGAATTGTTACATATAACTGCTTGAATAGTTTGAAATAGAAATGTTTAGGACAATTAAACTGTGTACTTATGCTAAACTGAATCGTTTTAAATAGAACAGATTATTTATATAAAAATGGATTTGGCGTTAAATAACCCACAAAGGCTGATATGCCATAAAACCCAACCAACCAACAAATAAGTAGTGACGCAAAATATTTTCCTATCTCTTGTCCAAAGCATTGTGATCGAGGATTAATAGTTGTTATCGTATACTATTTTCAAATCTCAAACAAAAACGTTCACATAATTATTAGTTGAATTTTTAACAGTCACATGGGTCCCATATATATTGAGACACCCTGTATTTAAATGCCCTGATCATCGTTTAACGTAAAAAAAAAACAAACAAATATATAACGTTGGTAAATAATTTACAAAAAATAAAGCCACCTCTGAATCTTAGCATATTTGTACATTTCCATAGCGTCGGATTTACTTCCATTTTAATAAAAACACAACCACCCACCCATATACCCCCACAAATATATATATATATATATATATATTAGTGATATGTTTATATCTGTATGCGTAACTATTCCGCCTAGCGTTGAAAAGAAAATGTACGCATATGCGTTGGGGTGGGGTTGATAATTAAGAAGTTTTTAAAGAGCTGACCAATTATCTACAGCTTAATTAAGAAATTGCTAATTGTGAAAACATAGACCATACGTCCAGACACGAGGCAAGGAAAGAAATAAACAAAAAATATCAAGCGCCATTTTTGAAAAATATAATTCAATGAATCTTGGAAGACATTTTCGTTTGCTCCACTAAACACGACACACTTTGATATATTGTCGGAGCAAAATAGTAAAATAGCCTCCCTACCTTCCCTATAAGAGCGGTAAAGATTCCTTGTGTCTCAGTGGGTAACTGGGATCTATGATAGTGTCAAACAACACATACACACACACCCTCCTTATATGTATGTATATATATATATATATATATATAATATCCAAAAGGATTAGTTGGGAATTATTCAATTTGAGAATATATTCGGGGATTTTTATAAATCTCCCGGAGTGCTCAATGTATGATAATTATAAATTACATATAAAGCAAATTCATATAATTGGATTAAAAATAGCTAGCTAGACTAGCAAACCTACACGACTGAGTTCGAGTCCCATTGGGCGCCCCATTCATTCGGCCTTGTGCCACATCAAAGCAAAGAGCTTTGTAAATAAAAAACTCAACAGATCGTCATTTGGCTATTATAAATTTATTTCAGTTGGTCAAAAACCAACCTCTTCAGATAGCCATCGCATAATGGACACTAGTGAGTTGGTTGATTTGTTTAATGGCATATAAACCTTCGTGGGTTATTAAATGCCAAAGCCATCCTTCTAGAAGAACAGCAGTGATGCTATTTAACCCATAGTTAGGAGGATAAGGGGGTTCATGCCTTTCCCAAGGTTATTTGTCCGAAAGTAAACGTAATAGTGCAACTGGATTTCGAACCCGCTTACTACGATTCCGCAGTCCAGCGTTGTTAACCATTGCATCACGAGGACACCCCACACAATGGGGAGTGGAAAAAAAACTTATGCAAATATACTATCAGTGAATTTTTACTCATTAAAAAAAAAATGAAGAAAGAAAGAAAGAAAGAAAGAAAGAAAGAGGTGGTAGGGGAACAAAAAGATATGGGGCAGAAGTTAGTGTCAAAACCAGATGTTATTTCGATGAGCGAAGTCATCTATCCTTATGTATCTAAAAAAAAGAAAATTAACAAGACTCGCAGAACCTTCAGCAACTGAAATCTTTTCATATATATATATATATATATATATATATATGTTTCATCAAATAATTAAGACAAATTTTGTCTGTATAATCTATCTAAGATCCTTTCAAGTTTTCTGATAAGCGTCTTAGTTTCAGGTTGGAATTGGTAGATGAATTTCCCCAAATTGTCCCAAGCGCTTTCGGGCCCTTCCAACCTGAAACTAGGACACTTATCAGAAAACTTGAAAGTATCTTGGACAAATTACACAAAACTTGCTTAAATGAAAGACTTCTGCCTAACTACACACACACACACACATATATATATATATATATATATAATTACGAAACCCCCTCCACACGAACAGGTTATGCCACAAGGTAAATTTTGATGCAGGGTTTAACAGGTTTTAGTTAAGACTTTTCCTTCTCCTAGATTGGTTGTCATATCAAAGTTAACGAGTTCAGTCTACTCTACTATCTCACCATAGCTGGAGAGAGAATAATTGGATCCATACTTTTCCCCAAGAGCACCAGGGCTATGTAAAATGCAAACAGCCTTATCTATGATTTGAACTCGGTTCGCTGTAACCATTTTCAACGATGATAACCATTACACCACGGACACACACACACACACAGTGACAAAATTCAACGCTACGGTGTTTTGAATCAGTAAAAACCTCCCAGCGTTCAATAGTCGAAAACACTGATCAATATCACCATGTATTTTATGTATAGAATAAAATGATAAACAAATCTCACGACTAAGAGTTTCACATTGTCGATCCTCAGTTGAGCTAGTATTCAATACGTCTGATTTTGATATTTATATAGATGTACAACATGGACGCTGACAAAGGCTATGGAAAAAAGCTTGACGGCTATTCCACAGGAATGCTACCAGCTGTATTGAACAAATCCTGGAGGCAGCATCCCACAAAACAACAGCTGTATGGCCACCTACCAACCATCTCAAAATCTATCCAAATTAGACAAACAAGACATGCGGTACACTGCTGGGAAAGTATAGACGAACCCATAAGTGATGTACTCCAGTGAACTCCTTCACACGGACGAGCAAGGGTTGGGCGACCAGCTAGAACCTATCAACAACAGTTCTGTACTGATATAGGGAGTAGCCTGGAAGACCTGCCGGGAGTGATAGACGATAGAGACAAATGGCGAAAGGGTCAGGGTTATCCCTGCTAGCTGTACGCTATGATGATTATATATTTTATGAATTGCAGCGATAAAGAGGAACATTCGCACTTTTTGTCTTCATACTCTGTCCCGAGGCAAAAGCCGGTGGTGGTGCCAGGGGTGTCATTACCACCTTAGCGACCAAAACTGTGGTATCACCCCTGGTTGGTGGCTGATGAGGACAGGCACATGCTTTCAAACTTTGTACGATAAAATTTATTTTTTTATACCTATTCTATAATTCTAAGAGTATGAAAAAAAAAACCAAAAAAAAAAACAGATGACACATTTTGTAAATAAAATGTAACCTATGTCAGGGAAAAAAATCAGTAAAGAAAGAAAGAACTAAAAATATTTATACTGCTTGAAAATTATCAACCAGAATCGCAATGCCAAGCTGTTGTGTTCTGGTTAGTGAACACAAGTAGTAGTAATAATAAGACAAACCACGATATGTGAGGAAAATAGTTATATTTACAGGAAAAGGTATTTGCAAGAGAGAGACTGTTAGTAATAAGTACATAGGATTAGTGATAGATAAAGGATATACTTCAACAATAGGAACGGCTCTTCTAGTCTGCCTCATAGCTCAGGGGTAAGATCTGCTCTCAGACTGATGTGGACTGGATGCCTGGTATTAGAGCTACTGCCATATATGGTAGATGGCCTAGCTCATTATGCTGAAAAGGTAGGGGATACACAACACAAGCCAAAAGAAGAAAAAAAATACACCGACGAATATTTCCCCAGGGGGTTGAGTTCTCGGGTGAGGGATTACCGGCTGCCACATACGCGTAAATGCAAAGCTCTTATCAAGAATTGAGCTCACCGGTAGCCAGTCGCTCAGATGTGAATATATACCCCCAAAACTCCTTCGCTTGCACTGAGAATGACGATAGCTCAGGGGTAAGATATCTGACTGACATAAAGTCAGCCTGGTTTTGATCCCTGCTTGAAGCATCTGGCGGTTTTAGCCACACTGAAAAGTTACGATACAATGAAACAGTTTCTCAGTGGATGACAATAAATATATTTAGTGGAATAAAGAAAGTTGTATACACGTTTTAGCATAAATCAAAAAACGTGTCCCTGCTATCATGATTGGTTTGGCTTTAAATAACCCACGATGGTTGATATGTCATTAAACAAAGAAACCGAACCATCAAGAAAGTGCTTAATATTGGCCAGTAGAGACTGGTAAAACTTAGAATAAATTAAGGCCCACTCACCTGCTCATGACAGTCTCATTGTTGTTAGTTTAAGGAATTAAAAAAAACAGACATTGCGTTGTGGCCAGTCCCGTCTGATTGCATGTTTAAAAAAATAAGCAGGCAGTAATGAACTTGATATAAAAAGGTAAGTAAACATCCATATACCACGTGTGTCTGAAAAGTAAACAAGCAAAGTAAAACAATTTATTTCAATTCCAAAATAGCTACTTGCCTCCCTTCTCAGTAACCCCATCGAATCTAATTAACTTCTCTATATTTCTCTGCACTGCTGGAAGGATTCTTCAGGGATGGCACTCGGCATGGATACATACGACTTTCAAAATGTGTCCCCTTAATGATTTCCTTGAGCTTCGGGAAAAGGAAATAGTTACAGGAAACAAGATCACGGGAATAGGGAGGTTGTTCTTGTAAAGTGATATTCCTCTTGGCCAGGATCAGCTGGATATTCAGTTCCCCCAGTCCAGTTACTTTTCAGCCATGCCTCAAGGAAAAGAACAAGTGAAAGAAATATACAAAAATATATATACAAAAGGACGAAAGAAAAAAATATCAATTTTTGTAGGTTATTTAATGCCAAATCCATTTTTATCCAAATAAACAACTCTATTTCAAACAATTCAGTTTAGCGTAAGTGCACAGTTCATTTGTCAAAAACATTTCTATTTCAAGGTATTCAGTTTAGTGTAAGTATAGTTTTTTTTGTCAAAAACGGTTATATTTCAAACAATTCAGTTTAGCATAGAAAAATAGTTCCATTTCAAACAATTCAGTTTAGCATACAAAAATAGTTCCATTTCAAACAATTCAGTTTAGCATAAGTATGCATTTTAGTTCTAGTTGACTCATACATAAGACCCTATCAGGTGCAACCACTCCGGGCAATAGTGGACCTGGAAGTGATGGCAATGAAGGGGTACTCCGCATTCTCCAAAGCTCCAGTATTACTAAAGCCTCACGCTAAGATTGTTTAGCGTCATATCCGTCTTACCCCTCTTGTTATATTCTCATGTGCCGTATCATAACGACACAATAATAAAGACGCACGCAGGAATAACAGACGCAATGATAAAGACGCAGGAAGACTTCTTTAACAAAATATTTACCTCTCACTTTATTGCAAGGGTTCGAAAAGGTTCTGTGGGGTTTTACTGTGAGAGGGAGCTGGAGACCGAACATAACTGAAATATTTTGACCCCAAAGTTATGGCCGTCAGCGTTGTGTCTTTCTCGTTCTCCAGAGCTGCTCAACCGGAGCCCTGGAGTCCACTCTGCTGGGTGCTGGCTTTCCTTACTGCATCTCGTCTATCCCCCTCTCCAACACTACTCAACTGTCCTTTCTGTTCAATTCGTCGGCCTTATATTACCTTCAAACTCCAACGCGGTGATATGGACACGCCTCCACGCCTCCTCAATTTCTTCCGATATCTGGCGATCGGGATGTGTCACTTCCGCTATCTTTGGAATGGCCTGTGTGATCGTCATCGAGCGGAAATAACTGTCATGCAGTTCAGAGGTCACTCTCTTCCGGTGCGTCAGTCTATGAGAGTATAATGGGATTTTTTTTTACCTCGTCCCATTTCATCAGCCAATTTCCGCCAACGCGATTTCCTCTCATAACTGCCATTAGAATGTGTCACTTCCTTCCGGTGCGTCACCTTGAATGGCATTTTTGGCCGGGTCAAAAGGTCAAAACATAACACTATGCAGAGTTGCATTCAGTGCCCAAACTGACAATACAAGAGTTACAAGCGTTCAAGGAACAAACAGAAACGTCCATACAGCAAAAAGGTGGAAACCATTTACGGTTCTCGGGACTGGAATATAAAGGAGGCAGGCTCCATGTGCTCGTCTAGAGAAAAGAACCACCACGTTAGCTGAACTCAAAGTCCTGTTCGTGAATAATGCTGATTTCCCGGTTGATCTTTTCACTCGACCAAATTAGACGCGTGACGTGGAAGAGTTCCTAAAACACTGTAACAAGGGAGATCAATCCGTTTAGTCTCTTTAAAAGGTTAAAGAAATAATAAGAAATAAAAAGCTCATCGAAGTAAATTCAGCACAAAGAAAAAAAAAAGGAAGACAAAAAGAATGAAATGAAAAAAGATACAAAGAATTGAAATAGACAAGTAATACGAAAAGTAACGAAAGAAAAATAAATTTAGACAAAAAATTAGCCAAAGAATTAAAAAAAACCCAAGCAAAATGAAAAAAAAAAAAAGAATCGATGGAAAAAAATTTAAATAAAACGGATGTTAAGTTAACAAAAATATGAAAAAGAAAAGAAAGAAAAAAAATTTTAGAAAAAAGAAAATGAAGGTGAAAAAAAGAAGTTGATGGTTTGGTTTCTTTGTTTAATGGCATATCAACTCTTTTTAGGTTATTTAATGCCAAAGCCATTCTCCTAGAAGAACAGTAGTGGTACTATTTAACCCATAGCTGGGAGGATAAGGGGGTTCATACCTTTCCCAAGGGTATTTGCCAGAAAGTGAACGTAATAGCACGACTGGAGTACGTACTCACGTACTACGATTCCGCAGTCCATTGCTTTAACCATTACACCACGAGGACATCCCCCAAAAAAGAAAAAAAAAGTAGAGTATGCAAAAAAAAAAGAAGTATTATAAGCGAAGACGAGAAAGAAAAGAAAAAGCTTTTAGAAGAAAATTCAACCAAAAAAAAAAAAGAAAAAAATGAAGAAAAAATGAAGAAAAAAAAAGAAAGAATGAAGAAAAAATGAATAAAAGAAAAAGAAAGAATAAAAAAATCCACCCAAATAAAAACAGCAATACAAATGATGAAAAGAAAATGAATTTTGACGGCAGCTTTGATAAACAAGAAAAAAAAATTGACAATAAAAGAAAAACAAAAACAAATAGTGTATTTTCACGAAGCGCTAGATCATCTGCGTGGTTAGCATTCATGATACTTTCTGCGGAATATCGAAAGGTTCATGGCATCTTTGTAGCATGATAGGTTTTATTTTTTTATTCTATCTATTGATATTCTTGTATGTAATTTAGACAAATTAAGAATAAATTTGAATTAAACCTTTTTCTGACGAACGAACGAAACAAATTACGTTTTTAAAAATCTAGCAAAAATCAACTTGGCCATAGGTATGCGTGTGGATATGTTCAGGTGCATGTCTGTATTTACACGTGTATAATTCTGTGTACATCTGCCTATGTATGTATACATGTATGACACGAAGTCAATTTCTAACCAGAGCACAGCTAGTTTGAATAAAGTGTCTACCTCCTCCTGAAAAGGTTCCCGTTCTAAAACCGTCTCAGTATTTACCCATAGCTGAAAAGAAGGGAAACGATGGGTGCATGCCTTTCTTAAACTTGAAATGAAACACAAACAGCCCCTTCCAGTATTTGAACTCGATTATATATTCTATGCCACACTCATCTCCATGTGTGTATAGATGAGTAAGAGATGGTTGTGTTTCTCTGTCTGCATATACATCATTATATATATATATATATATATATATGCCTTTATCACTGTGTTTATGATTGGATGTATTTTATATTTGCTTTCGAATTGTAAACGAGCTATTAAATAGAGAGTGTTGTTTGCTTATTACTCTGCCATTGTATAATGTACCCAGCGTATAATTTCGCGGGGAATACTGACGTCACTTGGCGCCAAAATTTTTTTTCCATTTCGTTTTACTTTCGTTTTGTCTTGTTAATTTTTTTGTTCTCATTCTATTTATGTACTTCAGCTAATTTGGCTTTCTTTATTCGTGATTATCTATCTATCTATCTATCTATCTATCTATCTATCTATCTATCTCGTTTCCTTATCTATCTATCGTACAGAGTCGGTTCATATATATCCATTTCCTTCGATTCATATCTATCTATCAATCTAGCTAGCTAGCTATCCCTTACTATAGTATACGCAGGAAGCAGTTTTGTCTACTTCTCTATTGAGTTATCTCTCCACAATCTGTCTCTCTATCTCTCTGTCGTTATATATATATATATATATATATATATATTTATGTGTGTGTGTGTGTGTGTGTCTACACTTAACGGTTTATTTTGTAGACATTATTTTCAGTCCTCACTGTTGTTTAGTCGTCAACTCTCTCAGAACTATACATGTGTATCTCCGTGGTGTAGTGGCTAACGCGCTGAACAGCAACATTGCAGTACGCTCGTTCGAGGTCCAATCTCTTGTAATTTCGGAATTCTACCCTTGAGAAAGGATTGAACCCTCATATTCCCGCTGCTATTCTTTAACTATGGTGGCTTCAGCAGTAAATAACCCATGAAGGTTGATATGCCATTAAATCAAAAGAAACCAAACCAAACTAATCCAAAACGTTTTTAAAATTTTTATAATTTCATTGAGCATATTTTCCCCCTTAAACTTCAAAAATTGTTCAGTGGGCTTGTGGGTGGCGGTAGAATACACCGACTGCATCTCTCCAGATGGGTAAGACTCCTCCAATGAGTGTCCTGTATATGACACTAAACAATCTGATCGTGAGGTTCCAGCAATGCTGGAGCTTTGGAGAATGCGTAGTACCCCTTCATTGCCTTCCAGGTCCACTCTAACCCGGAGTGGTGGTATCTGATAAGCTCCTTTCTATGTCAAATAGAACTAAAATATTTAATTATGCTAAACTGATTTGTTAGAAATAGAACAGATTTGACATTTATCTGTGTGTAAACAAAAATATTCTGATACTGGACTAAATTGTTTGAAATATAACTATTTATATGTATAAAAATGGATTTGGTATATTTAATTGCTACAATAGTTGATAAAATACAACCAAATAAACATTTAAAAAATTCACAATAGAATTATACACTAATGCTATTGTATAGAATTATACACTAATGCTATTGTAAAGAATTATACACTAATGCTATTGTAAAGAATTATACACTAATGCTATTGTATAGAATTATACACTAATGGTTTTGTATAGAATTATACACTAATGCTATTGTAGAGAATTATACACTAATGCTATTGTATAGAATTATACACTAATGCTATTGTAAATAATCATACACTAATGCTATTGTATAGAATTATACACTAATGCTATGGTATAGAATTATACATTATTGCTATTGTAAAGAATTATACACTAATGCTATTGTAAAGAATTATACACTAATGCTATTGTAAAGAATTATACACTAATGCTATTGTATAGAATTATACACTAATGCTATTGTATAGAATTATACACTAATGCTATGGTATAGAATTATACACTATTGCTGCTGTAAAGAATTATACACTAATGCTATTGTATAGAATTATACACTAATGGTTTTGTATAGAATTATACACTAATGCTATTGTAGAGAATTATACACTAATGCTATTGTATAGAATTATACACTAATGCTATTGTAAATAATCATACACTAATGCTATTGTATAGAATTATACACTAATGCTATGGTATAGAATTATACATTATTGCTATTGTAAAGAATTATACACTAATGCTATTGTAAAGAATTATTCACTAATGCTATTGTAAAGAATTATACACTAATGCTATCGTATAGAATTATTCACTAATGGTATTGTAAAGAATTATACACTAATGCTATTGTATAGAATTATACACTAATGGTATTGTAAAGAATTATACACTAATGCTATTGTAAAGAATTATACACTAATGCTATTGTAAAGAATTATACACTAATGCTATTGTATAGAATTATTCACTAATGCTATTGTAAAGAATTATACACTAATGCTATTGTATTGAATTATACACTAATGGTATTGTAAAGAATTATACACTAATGATATTGTAAAGAATTATACACTAATGGTATTGTATTGAATTATACACTAATGGTATTGTAAAGAATTATACACTAATGCTATTGTAAAGAATTATACACTAATGGTATTGTATAGAATTATACACTAATGGTATTGTAAAGAATTATACACTAATGCTATTGTAAAGAATTATACACTAATGCTATTGTATAGAATTATACACTAATGCTATTGTATAGAATTATTCACTAATGCTATTGTAAAGAATTATACACTAATGCTATTGTATTGAATTATACACTAATGGTATTGTAAAGAATTATACACTAATGATATTGTAAAGAATTATACACTAATGGTATTGTATTGAATTATACACTAATGGTATTGTAAAGAATTATACACTAATGCTATTGTAAAGAATTATACACTAATGCTATTGTATTGAATTATACACTAATGGTATTGTAAAGAATTATACACTAATGCTATTGTAAAGAATTATACACTAATGCTATTGAATTGAATTATACACTAATGGTATTGTAAAGAATTATACACTAATGGTATTGTAAAGAATTATTCACTAATGGTATTGTAAGGAATTATACTCTAATGCTATTGTGTCTCTCCGTCGCTTCCATTTTAGGTACCGATAGTTAATGTTTTGTTGGTTTGTTTTGTGATATCCTGCATGATCTCAGATTTTAATTTAACACTGTAAAATTCTATTCGTCTAAACATGAGGGTAGGAAAATTGTATTATTTCTAAAATATCTATTTTGTTTTAAAAGTTGTCGTTAGTGAGTTACAAAGTTTATATTCAGTAACAGATTTATTTTTTATTTTGTTTTTCATTTTTTCTTTTTTCCTTGAATTTTTCCAGTTTATTCCTTTTTTTAATGCACATCTTATCTTAATCAATAATAATCAATTTTCTTTCACTGTTTATTTATTTATTTATTATTTCATTTTTATCGTATCTATTTTTCTTTCTTTTCGTTCTTTCAACTTTCATTTCTGATTTCTTTCTTTCTTTCTTTTTTTTTTCATTTTACTTCATTTTTGCTTTTCGTTCTCTCAACTTTCTTTCTTTCTTTCTTTCTTATCGTTCTATCATTTTTCATTTCTTTATTTCTTTCATTCTTTCTTCCTTTCTTATTTCATTTTTATCGGATCTATTTTTCTTTCTTTTCGTTCTTTCAACTTTCATTTCAAATTTCTTTCTTTCTTTCTTTCTTTCTTTCTTTCTTTCTTTCTTTCTTTCTTTTTCATTTCACTTCATTTTTGCTTTTCGTTCTCTCAACTTTCTTTCTTTCTTTCTTTCTTTCTTTCTTTCTTATTTCATTTTTATCGGATCTATTTTTCTTTCTTTTTGTTCTTTCAACTTTCATTTCAAATTTCTTTTCTTTCTTTCTTTTTCATTTTACTTCTACCAGATCTTTTTTTCTTTTCGTTCTGACAACTTTCTTTCTTTCTTTCTTTTTCATTTTACTTTCATTTTTATCGGATCTAAATGTCTTTCTTTTTGTTCTATCAATTTCCATTTCCTTTTTCTTTCTTCCTTTCTTTGTTTCTTTCTCCATGATTTCACACCCTGACTTTTCCTCATTTGAATAAACGATAAAACGGCTATAAAGGTACGAGAAGTCAACTCAGTTTAATTGACAAATCCTGACCTCTCAGGACACCTGAAAGCTTGGCCGTCATGAAGACATTGTTAAGTCAGGTGACTAAAATCCAAGAAGTTAACTGTTAGATTTTAACTTTAAGTTACTTTCCATTGACTAACCCAAGTGATCAGATGTGATTTTCCATCTATGGTCCACCGCTCCCTACCCGAGTCTGGGGTCGGTAAAATATATGAAATAACTAAAGTTATATATGTACACGAGAAAAGAAGAATTTTCATTTGTTATTCGTGCTAACGAAGACAATTTAGTCGTCATTTAAGAAAATGGAAAAAAAATAAGGATCACAAAAACAACATGGCTGCGAGAAGTGACTAAAAGTCGAACAACAGTAAGATGGCTATATAAGCACAATTCGTAAGCCACAACTTTTTTCATTCAAATAAAATCATTCTTTAACCTGAGAAAGAAAACAACAACAACAACAACAATAATAAAAATAATAATAATGATAATTGTGGACATTGCTGTCTCGGCTGACCGCAGATTAAAACTGAAAGAAAGCGAAAAGAAAGATAAGTGCCTAGACCTTGCTCGAGAAATGAAAAAAAACAGTCAAACACGAAAGTGATGGTGATATCATTTGTAAGTGGCGTGCTCGTTATAGTCAACAAAGGATTGGTACAAGAACAGGAGGACTTTGAAATAAGGGGGCAACTGGAGACCATTCAAACTACAGCATTATTAAGATCAGCTAGAATACTGAGAAGAGTCCTGGAGACTTGAGGAAACTTGCTGTCACCCAAACTCAAGAGAGAAACCATCAACTAACGCTGGTGTGAAACACTCGAATAATAATGATAATAATAATAATAATAAGAAGAAGAAGAAGAAGAAGAAGAAGAAGAAAAAGAAAAAAGAAGAAAGAAGAAAAGAAAAATCGAAACGAGAAACAAGTACTTGAACTTTGCCAGAAAACTAAGAAAACTGTGAAACAAGCAGTTGACGGTGATACCAGTGGTAATTGTTGCACTTGGAACGATCTCCAAAAGCTAAGATAAAGGGCTGGAAGAGTTAAAAATTGGAAGACGAAACGAGACTATCGAGACTACAGAATTGTTGTGATCGGACAGAATACTGAGAAGTGTCCTGGAGACTTGAGGAGACTTGTGTCACTTGTTCTCTCAACATTGATGTGCAAAACTCACTTGAATTAGAATCATGATGCCAGTTTTTATTCATTAATTTTTCATATTTTCATGATCACAAATGTATTAATCTATTTTTTTCTTATTTGTTTTTTTCTGGTAATTTTTAACACGACGCCAAACCCCTTCTTTCCACCAATAATTTTTTTTTACCCATGATGCTTCGAGGCAAGATGGAGCCGAAAATATTTTCATCTAATCACTTATGACGAGGAATAAGCCTCCCTCTTCTTTCTCTTTTCTAGCTATGTCGTCTTTTTCGCGCTCTTAAGAGTTGAACAATTTGTCATTTATATATATATGTTGCCAATAAATTACTCTCGACTCGTAAAATGCAACAAATGTTGAATGAGTTTACGGAAAATCGCCGTAAAATTTGTAATTTACTAAGCTTTTCACTTAGATGAGATATAAGGCAATATGAATGAGGCACCCAATGAGAATCGAACTCACTCGCAAAGATTTGCTAGTCCAGCTTATTAACCATTACACCATCTAAGGTGCCCAAAAGCAGGTATATTTGTAGTAATTTAAGCTTTTTGCCTTAGATATGTAACAAGGCCGTTTGAATGGGGCACCCAATGAGAATCGAACTCACTTGTGAAGGCTTGCCAGTCTAGCTTGTTAACCATTTCCCCACCCGAGGTACCCAAGTCGCTGTAAAAGTAATAAACATATGATGACGTGATCATGTAGCCCATGCCGTCACTCCTAGGTTCTAGCTAAACAAATGTGCCCAAACTTTATTTATAAGAACCAATATGCAAAAAGCCCAATCGGCTGGGGCAGTAGAATACATCGACTGCATCTCTGCAGCAGTATAAGACCCCCACCCTCACAAATGAGTGTCCTGAATATGGTATTAAACAATTTGATTGCGAGGCTCCGAACCAGGAGCTTGTAGGAATATAGAGTACTCCTTCATTATCATTGCTCCAAGGTCTACTCTATCCCGGAGGGTCCTATATAGGGGTCAAATAGAACTTTGACTATTTAAACTGTGTTGAACAAATGACTTATGTTAAACTGAATGTCTAGAAATAGAACTGTTTGGCCATTTAACTGGTCATAAATAAATGGCTGTCTAATTGAATTGTTTGTGATACTTCGCAAAACATGGAATCATTTAGCTGAGTGCAAACGAATGAGTAATGTTAAATAGAACTATATAGCAATTGTTGGTTATTTAATGTCAAATCCTCTTTATACATATATATTGAATACATAGGATTTGGTTTGTTTGGGTTTCATGGCATATCAACCATTGTAGGTAATTTAATGTCAAATCCTCTTTATACATATATATTGAATACATAGGATTTGGTTTGGTTGGGTTTTATGGCATATCAATCATTGTAGGTTATTTAATGCCAAATACTTTTTATACATATACATTGAATATATAGGATTTGGTTTGGTTGGGTTTTATGGCATATCAACCATTGGAGGTTATTTAATGCCCGATTCTCTTCATACATATATAAATATAAATATTTAGGATTTGGTTTGGTTTGGTTTGGTTTGGTTTAATGGCATATCGACCATTGTGGGTTATAAAATGCCCAATACTCTTTATACATATATATTTTATTTTTAGGATTTGGTTTTGTTTGCTTTTATGGCATATCAACCATTGTTGATTATTTAATGCCAAATCCTTTTTATACATATAATATGAATACAAAGGATTTGCTTTCGTTGGGTTTTATGGCATATCAACGATTGTAGGTTATTTAATGCCAAATCCTCTTTATACATATATATTGAATACATTGGATTTGGTTTGGCTTGGTTTTATGGCATATCAACCATTGTAGGTTATTTAATGCCAATTCCTTTTTATACATATATATTGAATGTAGAGGATTTGCTTTCGTTGGGTTTTATGGCATATCAACCATTATAGGTTATTTAATGTCACATCCTTTTAATATATATATATATATATAAGTATAAATATTTAGGATTTGGTTTGGTTTGGATTTGTTTAGTTTAATGGCATATCAACTATAGTAGGTAATTAAATGTCCAATACTCTTAATACATATATATTAAATGTATAGGATTTGGTTTTACTTGCTTTTATGGCATATCAACCATTGTAGGTTATTCAATGCTAAATCCACTTTATAGATATATATTGAATACATAGGGTTTTGTTTATTCATCGTTGTCGGTAGGTCTTTTAGTCAACATCATGTGTCATGCAGACCTATTGTAGGTGCTCTTTATCTTTGTCGTCCAACACTGGCCCATCCATGCGAAAGGTCCATAGGAAAACATCTTATGACTTCATTCTTGCTTTTCCTGCAATGTCCTGCATGCCCTGTTCGTCTTACTTTAATGGTTTCAGAGATTGGAAGTTGGTGGCAGCATAACTGTTGTTTTGTGGGATGTTGCTTCCTGGATTTCTGCAGTACAGTTCGTACCGTTCTTTTGCAACTCTGGTTTTTTGTCTATACGCTTCATCAGCGTCCATGTGGTGCATCCATACAGTAGTACTGACACGATTGCTGTTTTATCAGATAGGTTAATACTAATTATTCTATTTTACATACATGTAAACGGTTTGATGTATTCCAAACTAACAATTTCATTTACACTTAAGTAAAAAGTTCCAAGTAGATTGATGTATCATTAACAATTTAATTAAACATCAATTATTTATTTACGCATAGTTAAAACAGTTCTCTATCTAACAACTTAATTGAACATAAGTCACTAGTTTGTACTCAGTTTAAATGGTTAAACTATTGTACTAAACGGTAGCTCCCTGAAACGAGTAGACAAGTTCACCGACCTAAAAAGCATAGTCTCATCAGCCGTGACAAACATCTACACGTGACTAGCAAAGGCATAGACAGCTATCGATTGGCTATCGGTCATATAGAAGTTAGACTTTACCGATAAAATGAAACGCAGCTTTTCTCCAAGCACAGGTCGTGTCGATGCTGCTATATGGATACACTACATGGACGCTAACTAAACGCCTTGAGAAAAAGCTTGATGACAAATACACGATAATGCTGCGAGCAATCTTGAACAAGTCCTAGAGGCAGCACCCCTCAAAGCAGCAGCTGTACGGCCACCTACCGCCTATTACGAAAACTATCCAAGTCTGACGAACTAGACGTGCAGGATACTGCTGGAGGAGTGGAGACAAACTCATAAGCGACATACTCATGTGGACCCCTTCACATGGGCGAGCAAAGGCAGGACGACCAGCTAGAATCTATGTACAACAGCTCTGTGCCGATACATGATGCAGCATTGAAGACCTACCGGAAGCGATGGACGATAGAGAAAGGTGGCGGGAGAGGGTCAGGGAAATCCGTGCTGGCGGCGTGACATGATGATGATAATGATGATTTGATCCATTGGTAAGACACTAAGGGGTGCTACTACTATAGCAGGTTTGAGTGGACCAGGGAGTAATGGTAATTTTTCCCAAAAACTCCAGGACTAGAACAGATTCAATTTTGTGTAATATTCAGGACACTTGCTCTAGGGGGGGGTCTTACCTCTTTGCAGAGATGCTGTCGGTGTATTCTATTTCTCCAGCTGATTGGGTTGACCTGGGAGTAATGGTAATGGAGGAGTACTCCCCAAAGCTTCATGGATGGAGCCTAAACGTCAGATTCAATTTAGCGTCATATTCAGAATAGTCGTTGTGGCGAGTCATACCCCAGTGCAGAGATGCACAGAGGTATGGCTCGGTGTGTTCTGCAGCCCCTTCAGCCGACTGGGTTGAATTCTTCAAGTTATTAGATGATGAAGTGATATCGAAACACCCGTAAATTGTGTATAATGAAAAGGTATTTTAATAGTTTTACAATAGAAATACGTTTGAAATAAGGTACAAAGGTATTGTCAGAGCTCAAGAACGAAAACAAGCTTTAGTAACAGAATAGAGTGTTTTCTATAATGAAACTATATGGTTAACAATTTTGCTATAGAAATGCATTAAAAGGCAGTAGTTAATGGAAGAAACTCAATAGGCTATTAGATGTAAGAAAAACAAATTATGATTTATTTAATTAAAGAAATAGATAATTAATAGTTTTAATGATTTTAATTTAAAAAATAAGGAAGTTATAGATTGTCATTGATCAGGAATAAGGCATTGCCGAAAAAAATTGGCTGATGACAAATACACAATAATGCTGCGAGCAATCTTGAACAAGTCCTAGAGGCAGCACCCAAAAAAGCAGCAGCTGTACGGCCACCTACCACCTATTACGAAAACTATCCAAGTTAGACGAACTAGACGTGCAGGACACTGCTGGAGGAGTGGAAACAAACTCATAAGCGACATACTCATGTGGACCCCTTCACATGGGCGAGCAAAGGCAGGTCACACACACACACACACACACACACACACACACACACACACACACACACATATATATATATATATGTATATATATGTGTGTGTGTGTGTGTGTTCTGATAGAACGAAACAGATCTGTCTGTGGATGACAATATATATATATATATATATATATATATATATATATATATATATATATATATATATGCTCCCCTTACCCTGTAGGGTTAAGCACTCTTGCGAAAGAAGTAAATGTGTAGTCATTAGCGTAATGCAAGGCTCTTCATATGAATCGAGCTCTCGGTAGCCGTTAAGCGGATATATGTAAACAAAAACAAATGTGATACATAAGCGTTTAAATTTCCTTTGATTGTCCTAGTTTCCTTGTGGCTGAGTGGTAGAATATTGGATTGGCGTTTGCCTCAACCGGGTTTCGATTCCAGCTTCGGGAATCTAGCCACTCAAGCCACTCAGAAGAGTCCTGATTGAGCGAAACAGATCTGTCTGTGGATGACAATATATATATATATATATTGAAATTTAGGCCCTAATAAATCTTTTTTTTTGTGTCCTTAAGTCTAACATTTTTTGGTTTACATCTGATCTGCTATTATAGCATCGAGCGCTCTTTTCATGAACCTTTTCTTCTGTACGCACACAGGATGCAATCTTTGAGACCAGTCATAAGCAAGAAAGGGCCCACGCGCGACAGAGAGAGAGAGAGAGAGAGAGAGAGTCGAGGAACTCCTTTCTGTCAATGTGTCTTGATACTGATGATAAAAAGCACGATAATTATACAAATGTATTCTTACACACACACACGCACACTTATTTTTCTGCAGAGAAAGGGTCGTGGAGTTATCATTCTTGACGATGGTAATCTATGTTTATTTTCACTGACGACCGGTATCGGAAAAAAAATCCTGGAGTGAATATCTAAAAAATAATTACGTTCTAGAAATACTTTTCTTTTTCAAGTTGGGATATATTCATTTATTCATTGTAAGCCATTTAACGTGACGGAGAGAAATTGAATTTCTTGTTACTTTAGAATGAAAATTTCTCGGCCTCTTTTCTAAGATGACATTCCCCTTGTTCGAATTTACCTAAAAGTAAGAATTTCAAAATAAATACATGAATAAGCTAAAGTAAAGGTTTGTCTTGGTTTGTTTTTATGACGTACGAGGATCATTAAATAAGTTCCCAGACTTTTTTCGTATGGGAAATTTTATTGACACTATACACATAAAACTCTAGTCTCCTTCGAAGTTATCCTCCAGCTGCAATGCACTTGTTGTACCATTTCAAGAACTTCCGGAAGGCCCCATGGATGTCATTTTTTGTTACCTCCTTTTTTTCCGTTCGTTCAAGCATTGAGGAACGAATGATGAACACCTAACTAGGAATAAACCCGAAATTTTTCGTCCGGTTGGGCAAAACACCGTCACAAACACTTAGCAACACTTCGGCAAGTGTATTGAAATAATACCATATCACATACTCGTATTTCTGTGCGGCACAAAGGACACAAAGTGGGGCGGGAAAAGGTGAAAGGTAATTACTGGGGCGGAAGACCTTCAAAAAGCAAGAATGAGGTCATCATCGAGCGAGTAAGGTTATCACAGAAGATTTGTGCATCCGGAAAGTCTGTCCAAAACTGGTGTCAAGACTGCTTGTAAGGTGATATGGAGAGTCTAAGTTAATAAATAACGGGACACAAAACAAGGTCTGTTTTTAACCAGAGTCTAAAAGGATTTAATTCAGAGGTTTCCTTCTCCAATACTGGTTGCCATAATTCAGTCTGCCCAACCTAGAGCTCGTGCGCAGAGGATATGACAATCACAATTGTCATAATAAACCCCAGATAACAAATGGGACTGGAGTGTGAATGACGTCATGCCCGGAATCGATGGGCTGAGAATTTGAGGATTTGGAAAAACAAGTCAGTTGGGTACTCGACTGTAGGCGAGTCGAGTCGAGTTGGTAGTTTCCTGGGGGCCAGTCAGTTGAGTTTTACTATAGGGCAGTCGAGTTGGGTACTCGACTGGGGCCAGTCAAGTTGGGAGTTGACTTTGGCCATGTCGAGAGTTGAAGTTGAGTTAAGACGGTGGTGTTGAGAAGTTGAAGACTGACCATGGAGTTCTGCAGATCTCTACCGACAGAGATCTTAAACACTACGGGATACGCTGCGCGTTTGTGGGGTTCGATCAGGCATTTGTTAGTTTTGTTAGTATAGACTGATTACGAAAGACTTTTAAGAACTGTGTCTCTCTCTCCTTGTGTCGAAGAACCGAACTCAGAAATCAAGAAGTTAATAAACGTTCGTACCTGAACAACGGAGTCGCCTGTGTATTTGTCTGCCTATTGTGTTAATGTGTTGTATCACAGTTGTGACTGAGATGATTATCGTAGGTATACAACTGTTGATGTGCCATTAAATCCAATCAAACCTCAACTTTTTGTTGGTGTTACTCCAGTGTCAACTCTGACCCGAATTGGAAGGACCAGTTAGGGTCCCATCTATGGGTCAAACTGATTATTTTTTTTAGATTATGCTAATGGTAATATTTTTAGATATCTTAAAAGCAGTTTTAATCCGGTGAACACGTACGCGCGGATTTTCTGGTCATGGTAATTCAATTCACAATATTATTCAACTTAAAAATAAAAAGGAAAATGTAGATCAGTTTTAATCCATTTTAACTTTTTGTTGGTTGTTTTTGTCGTTTGTTTTTGTTTACTCATATCAGGAGGGAGAATTGAATTCATATCTTTCCCAAGGGTATTGATGTTAGGTGGAATGAAAACAGCCTCTTCCAGTATTTCGACTTGAGTTATCGTGTCCACTTTCAACGACAGTAACCATTGTATTAGAGCGCCTCCACACACACACACACACACACACACACACACACACACACACACACACACACACACACACACACAAACACACATATATATATATGTATGTAGCAGCAGGTTTTTTTTTGTTGGTATATCTTATTAAAGATGACAGACAAGAATTCAATTTTTATTTAGCATTTCGTTTCGACAAACCAGATGTTTGACCAATGTAAAGAGAGAGAGAGAGAGAGAGAGAGAGAGAGAGAGAGAGAGAGAGAGAGAGAGAGAGAGTGGTGGGTTAGAGACATAGCCAGATAAAAAGATATCGACAGAATGAGATACATAGATATCAATGTATATATATATATATATATATATATGAATATAAACTGGTGGATATGAATAGATTGATTAGTTGATCGATAGATCGATAGATTGAACAAATAGTCACCCACTACGTACATACATATATACATAGGATGGAAAGATTAACAGATTAACTGATATATACTGAGAGAGAGAAATAGATCGATGCATAGAGAGACATATAAAGAGATAAACATTGAAAATCATACTGTCACTGATGCATGCATAAATATACGAGGGTAGTTCTTGGCCACAGCTGAACATTTTGATGTGGAAGCATACAACCACTTCTTATAAAACTAGGAAAATTAATTCAGATTTCTGTCTTAAACGGCATTCCTATACTCGTACATATATAGATATTAACATACTGTGATAGATAGATAGATAGATAGATAGATAGATATACATACATATAGATAGATAGATAGATAGATAGATAGATAGATATGAACAGACCTTTGGTAGATGCATGGATGGGCAGAAAATCGTGAACACATACACATATATTCATATATATACATACGTACATATATATATGTACACACACACACACACACACACACACACACACACACACACACACACACACACACACACACACACACATATATATATATATATTTACCAACCCCTCCACTCGGGTAGAATATGACACAAGGTCAATTTTTAAGCTTAGTTGATGAGATTTGAATTTAGAGTTTTCCTTCTCCAAGACTAGTTGCCTTACTAAGGCTGAAGAACCCAATCTGCCCAACTATTTACCCATAGCTGAAGGGAGAATAATTGGATTCATACCTTTCCCAAGGGTTTTAGTGCTATGGGAAATGCAGTCAGTCTCGTCCAGGATTTGAAATTGTGTCACCGTGCCCATTTCCTACGACGATAACCATTACACCACGGGCTCCTCCTATATATCTATCTTCGACATCTCTCTACCTATCTATCTATATAGGTAGATAAATAGATAGATAATTATGAAGATGTCGGAGATAGATTCATAGGTAAACACATAATCCTAAATGCATACATATATATATATATATATATATATTGTGTGTGTGTGTGTGTGTATATATATGTATTATATATATGTGTGTGTGTGTGTGTGGATCGATAGATAGATAGATAGACGTAAATTGTTTAAGATAGAGAGATAGACAGATAAATAGATAGATAGATATGAATGGAGATAGATAGATAGAATGATTGATAAATATAGACATATCAAGGATAGATCTGTACTACTTAACACACGCGCGCGCACGAGCGTATATAATTAGAGCCAGATAGATATTAACAGATTCTTATGAATATATATATATATATATATATATATATAGGTCGGTAGGTAGGTAGGTAGAGAGATAGATAGATGCTTCTGGCAATATCATCTCTCCTATTCTCTTGACAGTATTAATAAGATGGATTCGGAAAAAGTCTTGTTGCTGTGTGTCTCAGATGTCGTTCATCTTGTCTGGTGAAACTAATGAAAACAACTGATTTCCTCCTTGCATATGTTTCCTAAAGTTTTTTCTTTAGTTTTTGTTTTGTTTTGTTTTGTTTTTTGATCTTTTTCAAAAAAGGAAAAAAAAAATTTTCCCGGAGAGTTTATTTTATTTTGTGTTCATAATTGTTTCGCGGTGTTGTTGAAACGAGAGAGGAAAAGACGACGACGACGACGACAAAAATCAGACGCGCCACGTTGATTGCCGAAGTGTTTTCGCGGGTTTTTATCCACTTATTTTATTTTTATTTTTGTCATTTTTTACCTTTGGAGAGTTTATTAATGGAGGTGAGGTTTGGGGGTGGCGAAAAAGATATGTGTTTTAGTGGGGTGCATTGGGATCAAGCTGGATTTCAAATTGATGGCGTCGTTATAATTTGCTTTTCACACAAACCGCGAAGATAATTGGATATGAACAAGATATTTGGCAGGGCAATTGAATTTTGTCAGATTGATAACAAGCATATATATATATATATATATATGAACGTGTGTGTTTCACGTTATGTGTGTTACGATCTTGAAAGTGTATGTATACGTATCCATAATATATATATATATATATATATATATATATATATATATATATATATATTTAACTGTCAGTTTCTTCCCCATGAGATTATTAGAACTAACGTCGTTGACATTGTGTCTGCCCAAACCTAACTTAAACCTTCGTATGTTCTATAATCGATATTAAAAACTGTTTATTTATGAGAATGGCAAACTCCATTATTAATATATATATATATATATATAGAGAGAGAGAAGCAAATATATATATATATATATATATATATATATATATATATATATATATATATGCAAATTTCATTAAACATAATAGACATTTTATGCCTACATATTTTCTTCTGGATCCGTTCGAATTCCCGTATTACTTTTATCGTATTCGGGGGGAATTAATTTATGTATTGGCCATAGTTGTATGTATCCCAAGTACTTTCTGCCCGACTTTGGGCCATCATCAGGGGAGAATCTATTACAAAAGTTATGTAACTTTTGTTTTAGCATATTACTCCTGTGTAAGGACGTCTTTGCCATTGAAGATTATGGCGTTTGCTTTTAAATGTAATTCTGTAAATACTGCCAGTAGCTACAGACATTTAAGTACATTAGCACTGGTTTGAAAATTAATTCTATTAAGGGCTGGTTGCAGGTTTCTAATATATAGTGCTTCGTGAATCTGAAGTTTTTGTTTATTATTTTGATGTCCGAGTATTGTTGTGTTGTCGGTGAGAATTTTTAGTAGTTGTGTTGTTGGGCATGAATGTTTTTTTAAATGCTGAGCTATTGAACTTGTGTCAGAATTGTGTAGATTCTCCCCTGATGATGGCGGCAGAAAGAACTAGGGATACATACAACTATGGACAATACATAAATCAATTCCCCCCGAATACGATAAAAGTAATACGGGAATTCGAACGGATCCAGAAGAAAATATGTAGGCATAAAATGTCTATTATGTTTAATGAAATTTGCATTAACGAAGAAATGCTGCCTATATGTATATATATATATATATATATATATATATATATATATATATATATATATATTAGTATTGACATACGTATGTTAGAATATTTTTTGTTTAGGTGTTAGTATGATGTGTTTTTGGATACGTTGCTATGCATCATACACAAACAGAGGTACATCGACAAGACTAATTCACTTCTTGAAGACACGAACAACATCAGCAAAAACATTACCTCCTTGTACAAACTTAAAAAAAATCTCATAAAGAACCCAAAAAATCAAGACATCCCTCAAACCATATATAACGGTAGCAGTTAAGCGGATATATGTAAATAATAACAATTGTGCTTCATAACCGTTTAAATTTACTTCGCTGACGCTGGCTTCTCGTGGCTGAGTGTAGAATCTTGGATTGGCGTTTGAGTCAAACGGGTTTCGATCCCAGTTTCGGCAATATAGCCTGTCTAGCCACACTGATGAGTTCTGATAGAACGAAAAAGATCTGTCTGTGGATGACAATCTATATATGCTCCCTTGCCCGTGTAGGTTTGAGCTCTCTAGCGAATGAAGTAACTGTGTTGCCATTAGCGTATATGCAAGGCTCTCCATATGGATCGAGCTTTTGGTAACCGTTAAGCGAATATATGTAAACAATAACAATTGTGATGCATAACCGTTTAAATTTACTTCGCTGGTGCTGGTTTCCTCGTGGCTGAGTGGTAGAATCTTGGATTGGCATATGAGTTAACCGGGTTTGGACCCCAGCTTCGGGAATCTAGCCTGTCTAGCCGCACTGATGAGTTCTGATAGAACGAAGCAGATCTGTCTGTGGATGACAATATATATATATATATATATATATATATATATATCTTTTTTTTTCCTTAAGAAAAAAAACAAAGACCGGTTAATTTAGGATTATAAATTTGTTTTTTTCTTAAAGAAATATTGCTCTGTAAAAAAATTTCATTGAGCTCTCCACCAGGAAAATTTAAATGTTCAGCTCCTGAATGATTTTCTTGTGCTGAAGGAATTACTCCCAACTCTGGTTTAACTGGACCGAATAATACTCATATATATATATATATATATATACCCACTTCTATTTCAAGCAATTCAGTTTAGTCAAACAGTTTTAATTCAAACAATTCAGCTTAGTATAAGTAACTATTTACCAACCCCTCCGCTCGGGCAGGATATGACACAAGGTCAATTTTTTAAGCGGAGTTTAACAGGTTTGAATTCAGAGTTTTCCTTCTCCTAGACTAGTTGCCTCACCAAGGCTGAAGAACCTAGTCCGTCCTACTATTTACCCATAGCTTGAGGGAGAATAAGGGGGTTCATACCTTTCCCAAGGGTAATTTGCCCGAAAGTGAACGTAATAGCGCGACTGGAGTACGAACTCGCGTACTACGATTCCGCAGTTCATCGCTTTAACCATTACACCACGAGGACACCCCATAGTATAAGTATAGTTTTTGTTTACTCAGTTAAATGTCAAAACAGTTCTATTTCAAACGATTCAGTTAAGCATAAGTACAGTTTCAATGTAAAAAACAGTTCTATTTCAAACAGATCAGTTAGCATACAAAAACAGTTCTAGTTCAAGAGGCTCAGTTAAGCATAAGTATGCTGTATATATATATATATATGTGTGTGTGTGTGTGTGTGTGTGTGTGTGTGTGTGTGTATGTATGCGTGCGTATCTATCTATCTATCTATCTATCTATCTTCACGTACATGTATTTAATTTCTCACTCATTCATCTCAACAAGTATCATTGAATGTGTGTCTATGCCATCCTAATTTATATCTACATATGCTCTATCACCTTGATTGAGCACGTTTTATCCTTGAATATAACAAACTGCATTAGCTATCTTTGCCCAGTAGGCTGGGGCTATAGAATAAACTGACAGCTCTCATGTTGAGTGGTAAGAATCTCCAACGTGTTTCTTTGCCCAGTAGGCTGGGGCTATAGAATAAACTGACAGCTCTCCTGTTTGGTGGTAAGAATCTCCAACGTGTTTCTTTGCCCAGTAGGCTGGGGCTATAGAATAAACTGACAGCTCTCCTGTTGAGTGGTAAGAATCTCCAACGTGTTTCTTTGCCCAGTAGGCTGGGGCTATAGAATAAACTGACAGTTCTCCTGTTGAGTGGTAAGAATCTCCAACGTGTTTCTTTGCCCAGTAGGCTGGGGCTATAGAATAAACTGACAGCTCTCCTGTTGAGTGGTAAGAATCTCCAACGTGTTTCTTTGCCCAGTAGGCTGGGGCTATAGAATAAACTGACAGCTCTCCTGTTGAAGTGTATGAATCTCCAACGTGTTTCTTTGCCCAGTAGGCTGGGGCTATAGAATAAACTGACAGCTCTCCTGTTGAGTGGTAAGAATCTCCACGTGTTTCTTTGCCCAGTAGGCTGGGACTATAGAATAAACTGACAGCTCCTCCTGTTGAGTGGTAAGAATCTCCAACGTGTTTCCTGAATATAACGCTTACAAATCTTCATTGTGAGGTTCCAGTAATGCTGAAGCTTTGGGGAATGCTGAGTACGCTTTCATTGCTATTCCTCCCATGTCCACTCAGGCCCAGAGTGATTGCACCTGATAGGGTCCTACCTATGAGTCCAATAGAACTAACTCAAGTTTAACTGAATTGTTTGAAATTTTTAAATTGAAACTGTACTTATGCAAAAACTGAAGTGTTTGAAATGGAACTATTTTTGAAATTGAAACTGTGTACTTATGCTAAACTGAATTGTTTGAAATAGAACTGTTTTTGAAATTGAAACTGTGTAATTATGCTAAACTGAATTGTTTAAAATAGAATTACTTATTTGTATAAAAATGGATTCGACATTAAATAACCTACAGCATAAGAACACTGTTAAATTGTCAAAAACACTTCTATTTCAAGCAATTCACTTTAGTCAAACCGTTTTAATTCAAACAATTCAGTTTAGTATAAGTATAGTTTTTGTTTACACAGTTAAATGTCAAAACAGTTCTATTTCAAACTATTCAGTTAAGCATAAGTACAGTTTCAAAGTAAAAAAAAAACAGTTCTATTTCAAACATATCGGTTAGCATACAAAAACAGTTCTAATTCAAGAGGCTCAGTTAAGCATAAGTACGCAGTTTAGATCTATTTGACTCATAGATAAAACCCTATCATGTGCTACCACTTCGGGCCAGAGTAGACCTGGGAGCAATGGCAATGAATGAGTACTCAACATTCCCTAATACTCCAGCATTACCGGAGCCTTACCATCTGATTGTTTAGTGCCAAATCTAGAATGCCCGTTGGGTGGGGTCTTAGCCCTTTGCAGAGATGCAGTCGATCTATTTGACAGCCCCAGCCAAGCTGGGCAAGCAATTTTATTTTTGGTCACAACGTTACAATACTGGAGAGTTTGATTATACATAATACTGAATAATATACATTTTCTTTAAATAAAATTCCGCTATAGATTAAAGAAACGATCTATATATCTCTGATTTAAAAGGAAAATTGGCTTTCTTCGTTGAAAAATTTTCGTTCATTCGTTGCTGATCAAATCTTTTTCTCTCAGATTATCTCTTCATTAAAGATATCAAGTAAATGATGCCTATATTTATTGCCTAATCAGCTTGGGCTGCAGAATGCGCTGACTGCATCTCTGCAGAGGAGTAAAACCCCTCCAACGGGTGTCCTAGATATGACATTGAACATACTGATGGTGAGGTTCCAGTAATGCTGGAGCTTGGGAAAGGTATGAATCCAATTATTCTCCCTCCAGCTATGGGTAAATAGTAGGGCAGACGAGGTTCTTCAGCCTTGGTGAGGCAACTAGTCTCGGAAAAGGAAAACTCTGAATTCAAACCTGTTAAACTCCGCTTAAAAAATTGACTTTGTGTCATATCCTGTCCGGGCGGAGGGGTTGGGTAAATAGGATCTAGCTTTTTTCTCCAAGTGATTTGTTAAGGTCCAAGTTATGCCACCCTACAGCAGTAGATAACTCATCTAGATATCTTCTGGGGGTGTCCTCGTGGTGTAATGGTTAAAGCGATGGACTGCGGAAACGTAGTAAGCGAGTTCGTACTCCAGTCGCGCTATTACGTTCACATTCGGGCAAATACCCTTGGGAAAGGTATGAACCCCCTTGTACTCCCAGCTATGGGTTAAATAGTACCACTACTGTTCTTCTAGGAGAATGGCTTTGGCATTAAATAACCTACAAAGAGTTGATATGCCATTAAACAAAGAAACCAAACCAAACCTAGATATCTTCCAACATTGCTCCATTTGATAAGTGCCTTATATAAGTTGAAAAAAAATTGTATCAAGCTCATCTATATATATATATATATATATACTAATCTACTATCGGTGTGAGACTCCCTGATGATCCGTTGAGGTGAAACTTTAGTAGGAGAATTCCGACTTGCGATTTAAGTTAATTTTGTATATATATATTAATATGTATTATTTTGTATATATATATATATTAATTTAAGAAAAAAAAAAAACTGTAATAAAAGATATTACATCAAGTTAAAAAACTACTTTTTAAAAGACGTCCATCTTTTAGAAGACGTTTTTCTCTGCTTGTTTTCATGCTTTGAAATTTATCCAAAATAAGTTGTAAGTAAAGTTGTCTCCCTTTAGTCGATGGTAAGCAGAAGGCTCCCTTTTCATTAGCAACTCCACCATAGTGTAAGGGAGGGCGCTACTCCTTTCCAAGGATTGCTCCACTTAACCCTTGATACATATTATATATTGCTGAGTGTTAAGCAAGGAAGTATCAAGTACCATTTTTTAAGTCTTTGTTATGACGCGACCTGGAATTGAACCTAGTTGTCCCGGGCCATTGGTGAACACTCTACCCACTCTGCCAATGAGCCTGTACTTACCAGTATTATCCCACAAAGTATTTTAATGCTTTCCTCAAATAATTTTGGTTTTCATGAAATAAATTTCTTCATAGAATCATTTTTTATTAGTTGTGTTTTTCCTTAAGTTGAAATAAACAAATATTGACGTTTATTTATTTTTTGATTTTCTATTAAAGAGTAAAATAGACCCAAATGTCGCAGTCTTACAACAAAATTAATGAAAAATCTATATAAGAATAGTATTACTTAAATTTGATGTTATATAATAAAATTTAATTATCCTGATCATGTCGTGCAGCTAGCATGGATTTCCCTCACTCTCTCTCGCCATTCGTCCCTGTCATTCATCGCTTCCGACTGGTCTTCCAGGCTACATACTAGGTAAGTTCTAGCTGGTCATCAAACACTTGCTCGTCCGTGATAAGAGGTCCATAGGAGAAGGTCACTTATGAGTTCTTCCTTGCCCCTCCAGCAGTGTCTCGTATGTCTTCTTGGTCTAATTTGGATGGTCTTCGAGATAGGTGGTTGGTGGCCGTACAGCTGCTGTTTTGTGCGATGTTGCTTCCAGAATTTGCTTAATATAACTCGTAGCATCCTTGTAAAATTGCGGTCGAACTTTTCTTCTATATGCTTAGTCAGTGTCTAAGAGGTGCGTTCATACAGTAGTATGGACACGACCGCTGCTTGAAAAAAATGCTTTTTATCTTATCGAATAGATCTGACTTCTGTAAAATATTGATCCTCGACCGAGCCGTCAATCAAGAGATTCACCTGTGGAAATAACAGCGGAATCAGGTGGATGTTAGACAATTATATAACCAGGTGCCCGAGACGGTTCGAGCGAGTTGGAGTCAGTTGGAGAGAAGATGCCAGCGTGAGAGCCAGCGGCAGAGAGAGGGCTTTGTGCCCTCAGTGACCCAAGGCTGAGCAGCCCAGCCAGAATGCAAAAGAAGTGCTGCTCTGGTCAGAAGAACTTGGGTCAATATGTAGCAGTCTGTCTCCGTCTCCAACTCACCTCTTTCACACAACCAACATTAACCCTTTCGAGAATAAAGCATGAGAAATATATTTTTATAATGAAGTGTGTTCGTTCGTTCATTGAAGTCGTCATTATTGTTGATTATGTTTCTGCAAATATTTGTATACTCGTAGTATACCATATCTTCTACCCCCTCCGCTCGGGTAGGATATGACACAAGGTCAATTTTTAAGCGGAGTTTAACAGGTTTGAATTCACAGCTTTCCTTCTCCTAGACTAGTTGCCTAACCAAGGCTGAAGAACCTCGTCTGCCCTACTACTTATCCATTGCTGGAGGGAGAATAATTGGATTCATACCTTTCCTAAGGGTATTAGTGCTATGTGAAATGCAATCAGTCAGGTCCAGGATTTGAAATCGTGTCGCCGTGTCCATTTCCTACGACGATAACCATCACACCACAAGCACCTCCCGAAATCGTAGTATACAACACTTCCATATGATCCATAAACTATCAATAGCCTTCGCTAGATACGTAATGACATCAATGAAATGTAATATATTTAATTTGAATGAAATACTGCCAAATCATTCAGTAGGAAACATATTTTTTGACACAAGAAGGCCGATATTAAAATGCATTGAGGTCGATTGTTCTATCCCAAGGCTTTGACCCTGGAAATATTCAAAGAGTTGAATTTGACCCCGAAATTATTCTTTAGCATTTCTCTTGAAGAGCACTTTGGGCACCGGATAAAACCCTCAACCTATCTCCCTTTTAAATCGAGATGTGGAATAAAGGAACAGCAATCTGGTGGAGAGCAAGCCAGTTGCTGATTTTATGTTGGCAAGTGCCAGAAATTTAGATGCCTCATTAACTTGATAATTTATTTAAAGATTATAGTTGGTTGGTTGGTTGGGTTTTTATGGCATATCAACCTTTGAAGGTTATTTAACGCCAAATCCATTTTTATATATATGTAAGATTTACTGACAATGTTGATGCGGTGAGAGATTCTGTTGGAAGGAGTCTGAAAAAGTTTTTCCGATATTGGTTTCTTGGTTAGGTTTTATGGCATCTCAACTTTTGTTGGTTATTTAACGCCAAATCCATTCTTATGTAAATAATAAGTTCTATTTCAAACAAATCCCTTTAGCATAAGCACGCAGTTTAAATGTAAGTACACAGTTTAATTGTCGAAACATTTCTATTTCAAGCTATTCGGTTTAGTCAAGCAGTTCTAACTCAGCTAATTCAGTTTAGTATAAGTACAAATTTTGTTTACACACAGTTAAATGTCAAAACAGTTCTATATTAACCAATTCACTTTAGTGTAAGTAGAGCTTCAATGTCAAAAACAGTTCAATTTCAAACAATTCAATTTAGCATAAGCACGCAGTTTAAATATAAGTACAGTTTAGTTGTCAAAAACATTTTTATTTCAAGCTATTCAGTTTAGTCAAGCAATTCAGTTTAGCATAAGTATGCCGTTAGTTCTATTTAACCCATAGATAGGACCCTATCAGGTGCTACCATTCCGGGCCAGAGTGGACCTGGGAGTAATGGCAATGAAGGAGTGCTCCGCATTCCCCAAAGCCCCAGCATTACAGGAACCTCACCATCATATTGTTTAGTGTCATATCCAGGAAACTTTTTTTGGGGGGGGTCTTACCCTTCAGCGGAGGTTCAGTAGGGGTATTCTACGGTCCCAGCCGACTGTGAAAAAAAATTATGTAATACTTAACAAAACTTTATTAATAATATACCCCATATACAAAAAAATTTATTTAAAATGTAAGTTCTCAAATTTAAGCTAACCTTCTAAAATTTCTGTTTTTAACTTGTTGGTATAAGAGAAAGTTGATACTTGTGTAACATAGCCAGATATACGGATGTGTGAAGCGAACATAGAATGTTCATAACTTATATATATATAACATAGGAATCTCGAAACACAAAAAACCACTTACGACTTCTTAGTTCAGGTACGAAACTTTTTATTACCTTTGAGTTTAAAGGTAATTCGACATGAGGAGAGAGAGAGACACAATCATTCTATGCTGACTTTTCCATCTGCCCCCCCCCACCACCACCAACCCCCACGCGCGACACCCCACAGTAAACTACTGGTCTGATCTCGGTGAGCCCTGAAAGTCAACCATCTTCCTCGGACGCTAAAACTCAACTAACTGACTTTTTCTCAAATCCCTCCAAATCCTCCGCGAACGCTTCCGTGGCATGACGTCATTCACATCCCCCGGTCACATTTGCTATCTGGGATTTTTATTTTAACATCTCTGAATGACACATGCTCCCCGCGAGCGCGTGAACACCTGCGTTTATGTTGCACCTAACTAACCCATGCGCTAAGCGAAAGGTTCTCAGCCTAACTAAACCGAAAGGCAAGGTATATAAAACGAAATCCCTCGGCCATTATATTACACTTGAGATTAAGATTATTATTAATTTGGCTTGAAAAATTACCCTTAAATTGAAGCAGGAAAAGCAATAATTGTGCATAAGAAGCTTAATCTATCATTTCAGATATTACCTAGTTTTGTGTTGTGTCTTTGCTTGCAAAACAAATTACGGATGCCAATAAGACATTATTGTGTGTGAAATGTATAAAATATCAGTTTATAGTTTTACCATAATAAAAATGAGAGGGAAAAGAAAATAAGTGACAAATGCTAATTTGAATGTTTCAAACAATAGTTACTCCTCAACTAAATTAACCTTCAAATTTTTATATCATAGAAGTTCATGGAAAAATGTGTCACAAATATCCACCATTTGTATGGGCCGGTGAGCCAAAGACTCAAATACCAACACCCTCTACTGATATAAAAATATTCAGGGACTGCTCAAAATCAAATTGATGATGAAATGTGTGGGTTTTTTTTAATTAGATAATATTAAGCTTACAGATTTGAAAGAAAATCTAATCATCAACAAAAAAAGACGTTGTGCAATTCCCATGACATAATTATTATCACCTTTTTATTTGAACGAATTGAGTTAAGGGTTCAGGCCTTCACCTCTGTAACACCTGCTGTAAAGGCTATTATGCATGATGGCAAACGAATAAGTGAATTCTTTCTTTTTTTAGATTATATACCACATCCCCTGAAAATTTTTGCTTTTTGTTTATACTTATATATCGAAAAATATTCTCAAGACAAGTTTTGTTTTATACTTGTCTTTAACTGGAATCATTTTGAGATGAGGCTTTTTAATCTTCGGGGCCCGTGGCGCAGCGGATAGAGGCGTTGAGTCTCTTCGGTTCCAGGTGAGCATTGTCAGAAGACAGCGGTTTCAAATCCTACCCAAGCCGGTCAGAGGTTTACTTGGTCAAAAACGTGGTGCGATAGACAACAACTATGGGAGGCAGTAATTACTGGGGATACGGTTACAAGACTCAGCATTCCTATCCAAGGTCGCGGTAAAATCACCTGAAGAAGGCCAGATGTGAAGTTTGGCCGAAACGTAGTGAAAGAATAAACAACACAAAAACTACCAAGAGGAGGGGGGAAAGTCCGCAATAAAAAAGAAAAATAATTCTCAGGTTTTGTTTTGTTTGTTTGGATATCAACCTTTGTAGGTTATTCAATACCAAATCCAGTTTTACACAAAAAATCAGTTCTATTTAAAACAAATCAGTTTTGTGTGAAAACACTGTTTAATTGTCAAACACATTTCTTTTTTAAGCTATTCAGTTCTAAACAGTTCTAATTCAGCGAATTCAGTTTAGTATAAGTACAGATTTTGTTTACACACAGTTAAATGTCAAAACAGTTCTATATTAAACAATTCAGTTTAGTGTAAGTACAGCTTCAATGTCAAAAATAGTTCGATTTCAAACAATTCAGTTTAGCATTATCACGCAGTTTAAATGTTAGTACAATATAATTGTCAAAAACATTTCTATCTAAAGCTATTCAGTTTAGTCAAACATTTCCAAGTAAGCAGTTAGTTCTATTTAACCCATAGTTATAGCCCTATCAAGTGCTACCATTCCGAGCCAGAGTGAACCAGGGAGCAATGGCAATGAAGGGGTGCTCTGCATTCCCCAAAGCTCCAGCGTCACTGGAACCTAACTATCAGATTGTTTCGTGTCATATCCAGGACACTCATTGCAGTGTTTTCGACAGCCTCAGCCGACTGGGCAATACACAGAATTAATATCAAAACAGTTTTGATTCAGGTAATTCAGGTTCGCATAAGTATACAGTTTAGATGTCGAAACAGTTCTATTTCAAGCAATTCCGTCCAGCATAAGTACGCAGTTTAAATGTCAAAACAGTTCTCTTTTAAATACTTCAGTTTAGCATAAATACGCAGTTTAAATACCAAAAAACAGTTAACTAAAACCAAGGTTTAGTTCTCTTTTACCCATTGATAGGACCCTTATCCAGTGCTACAACTCCGGGCCAAAGTGGACCAGGGAGCGATGGCAATAAAGGGGCACTGTTCCAACAACTTCTGGAAGGCCCCATGGAAGTCCTCTTGTGTGAACTTGTCAATGACCCTCGTCACGACCTCTTTCATCTCCTCAATTGTCTCATAACGACAGTCTCTGAGCTTAGGGAATAAGCAAAAGTCACAGGGAGCAAGGTCTCGACTATAGGGAGGCTGAGGAACTGGCTTGATGCCCATCTTGGTCAAACAGTCTGTGACAAAGATGGAGTTGTGGACGGGAGCATTGTCCTGCTGGAAAGGCCACTGACCCGATTTGAAGAGTGCTGGCCTCTTCCGACGGAATCTCTTCCTGAACTCCCTTAAAACCTCAACATAGTAACCCTAACCCTAACTCTTTGGCCAATCAACTCTGATGTATTGACTTCCTTACCCCTCCCACACCTCTCATCATTCCTCACAGACTCCCTGACTTTCTTGAATCTCTTATGGCACTCAAAAACGGATGCTTGTTTCATGGTAAAAAAGGTCGAAAAGCTGTCTGAAGCATTCCACACGTTTCTGTGGCATATTTTCCAAGTTGAAAACCAAAATTATTGCGTATCGTTCTTCTAAAGTGTCAGATTAAGTTTTTGAAATTCACCAGCTGTGACAATCAGGCTTTAGTAGGGTGTATTCCAATTGCTGCAGTAGCTGTTGATTTAAACCTGAAATCATAAAATTTGGTCAGTCATCTCATAAGATGTATAGCAATAACATACTAAATTTTGAAGAGTCTACGACAATTTTAAATGCCTGTACAAAAAATGACTGGAAACCTATTGAATGCACTACGTATTTACCTGTTTAAAATGATTGTGAATTTTATTTAATTCATTGGATCTTAAAACATTGATATTGTTACTTTAAAAAAGTTTTCCAGTTTAAAATTATACATTTTTATTCCATGTAAAAGTGGAGAATATGATTAAAAAGACTTCCGCATATTATAACTCGACAATAGTTGATATACCGACCTCTCGATGGGTCTTAGAATACTGACTGAATATCATACAGATGGGTAATAACCCATTTAAAAAAGTGTGTGTCCTGGGTATGACATTTAACAGAATTTAATGGTGTAGCTTCAGTTCTGAAGATTTGGGGTGTGTGAAGTGTTTCTTCATTGCTACTACTGTAGTATACTACTGCTAGATCTTGACAAAAAAACCAAGGAACTCGGATATATAAAAATATGATCTAATATTTTTATTCTCCGAAGGTGACACTTGAGTGGAACAGGAGAGCAGTCGGAGAGAGTTCAAACGCACAAAGGAGCAGTCAGGAGTCGAAACAGGCAGCAGGAAGAGACTTTAGCCAAAATTCTAGATCTTATATAGTCTTAAAACTTCCACACGACCCACATAGCTATGCATATTCACAACGCAATGGTTATTTTTTATTGGTCATGGTTTATACTCACGCAATCCTTGTTCTCCACTGGTCACGGCTTACACCCACGCATTACTTGATTTCCGTTAGTCACTTAGCTCATTTTATCTACGACCGGATGTATCTGCCATGTACAGTCACCGGATTCATCGCAGGCCAAGTCACTATATTACTCTGCCCTCAAGTTCCCTCTGACTTGAAGTGTTAAGTTGGTTGTTTGGTTGGTGTTTATGGCATAACCCTTGTAGGTTATTTAATGCCAAATTCTGTTTATGCATATTAAACATGTATCATTTGTTAACGCATAGTTTGTAGATAACATTTTTAAACGGGCTAGAGGTTTTCCATGCACACAGTTGAATAGTTTCAAGAATTTCTATCTAACACTAACAATTCTATTTAATATTAACCAGTCATTTGTTTTTACACAGTTAAAAGGGTTATTCATATAATTTGTAAGTGAATAGCTTGTACGTAAGTTTAATGATTTCAAATTTTGCTATCTAAAACTAATTATTCTATTAATAATAATCATTTGTTTGCTCACAGAAGTTATTTCAGATATTGCCATGTAATACCAATAATTTAATTTTTGCACGAAGTTAAATGATTTCAAGTATTACTATGTAGTACTAACAATTCAATTTAACATCATTTGTTCGCACACAGTTAAATGGTCAAGCAGTTCTATTTGACCGATTGATAGGACCTTCTCAGATACTATTTCTCGGCGTCAGAGTGGACGTGGGAGTACTGATAATAAAAGGGAACTCCACATTCCCCACAGCTTCTCTACTGGAGCCTTACTATCAGATCGTTTAGTGTAATATACAGGTTCAGTAGATCTTTTTTGAAAAAATTTCACATTCGATAGAACAAAGTGGAAAAGAATTTAAGAAACAAAAACTACATAAAAAAGGTTAATATTAACATACAATGAACGCGATTTTAAAAGTTTTTGGCAGAAAATAAACCTAGAGGGGTTGACATGCCATTAAAACAAATCAATTTTCCATTAAATCTCTTTTCTCAATCGACTGTTATTTTTTTCAATAAATGCATGACATACGAAAAAAGCAGTTAATAAGTTGGTCGATCGTAGTCGAGAGTGACCCGAAGACTCCCTTTTCAATAGCAACAGCACCGAGGTGTACGGGCGGGCCCTACTCTTTTCTCTAGATTTCTCCTTGATGGTGGGTTGGTTGTTTGGGTTTTATAGCATATCAACCTTTGTAGGTTATTTAATGCCGAGTCCTTTTTTTAAACAAATAATCAGTTCTATTCAAACAATTCAGTTTAGGATAAGCACGCAGTATAAATGTAAGTACACAGTTTAATTGTCAAAGAAAATCAGTTCTATTTCAAACAATTCAGTTTAGCTTACGTATGCAGTTAGTTCTATTCAACCCATAGATAGGGTACTATCAAGTGCTACCATTCCTGGCCAGAGTGGACCTGGGAGCAATGATAATGAAGGGGTGCTCCGCATTCCCCAAAGCTCCAGCATTACTGGAACCTCACCATCAGATTGTTTAGTGTAATATCCAGGATACTCATTGGGGGGATCTTACCCCTCTGCAGCGGTGCAGTCGGTGTATTCTACATTTGATTCGTACCTTATAATGCTGAATTTTAAACAAGGAGGCATCAAGTACCATTTTTTGGGTCTTCGGCATCACTCGACCTGTGATTGAACCCTAAACGTCCAGACCCTTGACGAACTATGCAAAAAAGCAAAGCACTAAAAAACCCATTACACTACAGATTTGGTATGAAAGCTAAATTTTAGGGACATCTAGAGAGGATCGAACTTATTACCCAATGATCGACCTTATGAGACTGACTTGCTATTCATATCATCTGTACTAGGCATCCTCTTGAGACTGTGAGAGCAAGAAAGGGAAAGTTGGGGTTGACTAAACAATGTAATTATTTTCTGGACTCGTGTGTCTTCTTGTCAAATATGTCGCAGGTGTCTTATTTACAAAAGGTGACAGTTATTCGCTACTTGTTGCGCATCAAAAGCTTAGAAAATTGAGTAAACACGCCAATAATCAAAAGAGAAAACAAAAATGAGAATGGAATTCTGACGACTGGGGGCAGTTTAAACATGATCGATAACAATAAATAATGTGTGAAAAACTAAAAGGGAAAACGACTACTACTACTACTACGACTAATAATAAAAACAATAATAATAATGATGATTTTTATTGTATTCCTTGGCATGGTGGTTTGGGTGTTCGCCAATGGCCCCTGAGACCTTGGTTCAATCCCAGGTCGAGTCATACCAAAAACTCGAAAAAAGGTACTTGATACCTCCTGGCTTAACACTCAGCATTATAAGGTATGGATCAAGGGTAAAGTGGAGCAATCCTGGCAAAAGAGTTGCGCCCTCCCCTACACCTTGGTGTAGTAACTATCGTAAAGGAGTCGTCGGGTTGACCTCGACTAATGCCGCCAACTTTACTTATTCCTTGCGTGTTTTTCAAACAAGTTTTGGAGTCTGAGAGACTGCAATTCTCCTCAGGTCTCCAGGACTCTTCTCAGTATTCTAGCTGATCTCAACAATGTTGTGTTTTGTGCGGTATCGGTTTATTCTCTGATTTCAAATTCTTTCAGTCTTTTTTCAAAGCCCCTTAGGGATTGTTCCAAGTCCACCAATTAAAATTGGTATCACCTTCATGTTACACAGTTTTTCTTTAGTTCTCTAGTGTCTGTATAACGTTTTATTTTCACTCTGTGGTCAGACAGCAAAATCCACCTGATGCCTTGTTGATTAAAACTTGGCCTGGACGTCTGACCGGGATTGGCTTATCCGTTTGTATTAAAAAAAAAACCTAGAGAATTTTATGCCTCTCATTGGTCTTCTTCTGGATAGTGTACATACCATTTTTCAGAATGTCAAATTCTAACCTCCCGCTGAATTTCCTGTGGATCACCTTCCCCACCCAGTGGTGTCTAGTTTTATACTCTCTTTACGCTAACTTACTGTATTCTCTCATTATGACATGGATCGGTTTGTCTCTTATTATTATTATTTACTCCTTTAGAGTTTTTCACATCAGTATTAGCTGATGGTTTTTCACTGGAGTTTGAGTGACAGCAAGTCTCCTCAAGTCTCCAGAACTCTTCTTAGTATTCTGGCCATTCTCAGCAATACTCTCGTTTGGATAGTCTCTACCCGTCCGCCAAATTCCAAGTCCTCCAGGCCTTTTAATAATCCTTTAATTATTGTGCTAAAAGCACCAATCACAATTGGCACAATCGTCACTTTCATGTTCTACAGCTTTTTCAACTCTCTAGCAAGGTCGAGGTATATTATTATTTCAATTTTTCCTACCAACATTAGCTGGTGATTCTTCATTGGAGTCTGAGTGACAGCAAGTCTCCTAAGGTGTCCACGACTCTTTTTAATATTCTTGTCGATCTCAAATGATTTGAGTCGCGCTATTGTATTCCCTTTTGGACTAAAACCCTTTGGGAAAGGTATGAACTTTTTGTCCTCCTCTGCTATGGGTTAAATAGTACTGATACTGTTCTTCTACTTAGGCATTAAATAAGATGCTGTTAAAAAAACAAATAAAGAAAGAACAGAAATATTCAGTGAAACCATCGGCCATGTGCAGGATACCACACAAGGTCACTTTTTAACTGTCAATCTGTATTGAATTCGGAGATTTCCCTTAATTAGACTAGTTAGCCATGCTATGGTTAAAGAGCTTATTCTGCCTTACGAGAAAATAGTAATTTTTATTGAATCCATTTTTCTAGTAAGATATGGTTTTAATTTATATGTTAAGAGAGAATTAATTAATTAATTACTTGAAAGTGTTATATGATACATATTCTTTTTAAATGAAGCAAATACAATTAATTTTTAAGTAGATCAATTTGATACATAAATGGATCTTTAACAGGTACAACCACTGCAGCTGAGAGTGAACCTGGGAGTAATGGCAATGAAGAGTCACTCCACACCCTCCAAAGATTCAGAATTGGTGCCTCGCCAGATCCAGTTTAGTGTCATTCTTAAGACCCCTTTTTTTAGTTGCTTTGACTCCTCTGCAGGGAATACAATTAGTGTATTTTAATCCCCACTGACTGGGAGACAAAAATGTGAGTCCATAAATGTATATATAGATATGTTGTTAGGCAGCAGTCGTTCATTTAAGCATGTTTGATTAACTAGTAAAGACACATTTGGTCTGTATGATTTAATTAAGATCCTTTCGAGTTTCCTGATAAGTGTCTTGGTTTCAGGTTGGAATTGGTGGATGAATTTACCAAAATTGTTCCTTGCGCTTTCGGACTCTTCATAGGCCATCATCAGGGATTGCTTACATATGTAAGATGTGTTTTTTAAAATGAGTTTTGAAAGTGTTTTTGGTTTTTATAACATAGCAAAACTGTGCAAACGCAGTGTTGGATTAAACTGAGTTGCTGATGAATTGAAAAAACAGAACGCTATCAACGGAATATGGAATATACCCCCCCAAAAAAAAACGCTATCAAGAAAATATGGAATATCAAAAAAAAAAAAAAATTATAGGCATTTCAAATCATTGTCACTATTTTCAAAATGAATTCTATTGATTTTATCTTTTTTTTTGTTTTCATATGTAAGGCTTCAAGGATTTGTAGTCGGAGCTTATCAGTTTAGCGTGAAATTATTGTGATCTTTTCAACTAGAATTTTTCGAAATTTGAATTTAGGAATAGAATGGGTTTTAAGATTTGAGGCAATGGAGCTAGAATCATTTCTATTTGAAACAGTTCAATTTAGCATAAATATCGTTTCAATGTGAAAACAGTTCTATTTCAAATAATTCAGTTTAGCATAAGTACACAGTTTACATGTCAGAACAGTCCTCTTCCTCATATATCCAATTCCTTCAGCATTTTTCCACATCCCTGAGGACTGTTCCAAACGCACCAACTACAATTAGTTTTGCAGATAATTCACACTTACATGTCAACAAGATATTCTTATCATGAAGTTGTATGCAATAGAATGTTCCTATTAAATATTAATGGTCCTTAAAAAAGATCATTTTAACTCTTGGATAGAGACACTAAGAGGTACGACCATTCTGAGCCAGAGTCGACATGAGAGTAATAGTTTGGTTGGGTTTGATTTTAACCATTGTAGGTTATTTAATGCCAAATCCATTTTTGATACATATAAACAGTTTTATTTCAAACCATTCTGTTTAGCATTAGTACTGAGTTTAAATGTGAAAACAGTTCCATTTCAAACAGTTCAGTCTACACAGTTTAAATGTTAAAACAGTTCTCTCTCAAATAATTCAAATTAGCCTAAGTACATAGTTTTAATATCAAAACAGTTCTATTTCAAACAATTCACTTAAGCATAAGTATGGTTTTTTGTTCACACACAATTAAATATCATACATTTCTATCTCAAACAGTTCAATTTAGCATAAGTACTGTTTCAATGTGAAAATAGTTCTATTTCAAATAATTCAGTTTAGCATAAGTATACAGTTTAAATGTCATAACAGTCCTACCTGAAACAAGTCACTTTAGCACAAGCACACAGTTTAATTCTAGTTGTCCGATAGATTGGACCCTATCAGGTGCTACCACTCCATTGTACCTAGGGTCGATGGCAAGAAAGGGGTACTCCCCATTTCAAAGCCCCAACATTACTGAAGATTGCTTAGTGTCATATCCAGGACACTGTTTGAAGAGGAGTCTTATTCCTTTTTATTCTACAGCCCCAGCCGACTAGACAAGAGAGTATTGATAACGAGAGAGTGACCCCACCATACCAGCTCACTAGAACTGTACCCTCACAATCAAATGCTGCGTACCCTCATGTCCATGACACTCTTCGTTCTTTTTTAGGGAATGTTGTAATCCCTACGTAGAAGATGCAGTTTTTGTGTCTGCTGCTGGATCTTGACAAACAACAAAGAAAACGTATATATAAATATATAATCTTATATTTTTATTCATCATATTTACCCAACCCCTCCGCTCGGGCAGGATATGACACAAGGTCAATTTTTAAGCGGAGTTTAACAGGTTTGAATTCAGAGTTTTCCTTCTCCTTGACTAGTTGCCTCACCAAAGCTGAAGAACCTTGTCTGTCCTACTATTTACCCATAGCTGGAGGGAGAATAATTGGATTCATACCTTTCCCAAGGGTATTAGTGCTTATATTTTTATTCATAGTCGGTAATACTTGTGTGGGGCAGGAGTGTAATCGGAGAGAGTTCGTGAAACCAAACGTGCTGTTGGCTGTGGGAACTGACTTAGGCCAAAATTCTAGACCTTATATAGTCTTAAAACCCCAACGCAATCCACACGAAAATCTTATTTTACATGGGTCACGGCTTACACCAACGCATTGGTTGTTTTTCATTGGTCACGGTTTACACCCATTCAATGCTCGTTCTCCATGGGTCACAGCTTACACCCTCGCATTACTTGTTTTCCGGTAATCTCTTTCTTGATTTTATCGACAGCTTAATGTATTTGTCAACAACATCTACTGCTTCATCGCAGGTGAAGGTGATAGTCATCTCCTAATCTTTATTTTCTTCTTGGGATGGGGAGTTCGGTCCTCCCCGGTGGAGCAAGTCAACTGGATGACCTTTTCGAGTGTTCACTTTCGGTTATTCAACTCTGGACCCCATTTTACATTACTGGACACGTGAAAACCGGGAGTGATGAAAAGTAGAATCTAAGACATTCAGAAGTTCTAGATACTTCGGCTTAACTAAGTAGATAGTTAAAATCTAATTTTAACTTCAGAATATGTAACGCGTAGGTTGAACTCTTTAATGAACCCACAGGTAACAACATATAATTAAAACTCGGGGTTGGGGGCGTCCCAGTGTGTAGTGGCTAACATGCTGGTTTTTGACATTATAGTAAGCGAGGTCGAACTCCAGTCGATCTATTACGTTCACTTTCGGATATTGCAGAGGGTATGAACCTCTTTATACCCCCAGGAGGTGCCTGTGGGGTAATGCTTATCGTCATAGGAAATGGACACGAGTTCAAATCCTGGACGAGAATGGTTGCATTTTCACATAGCATTAATACCTCTTGGGAAAGGTATGAATCCAATTATTCTCCCTCCAGCTATGGGTAAATAGTGAACAGACTGAATTCTTCAGCCTTGGTAAGGCAACTAGTGTAGGAGAAGGAAAACTCTGAATTCAAACTTGCTAAACTCCGCTTAAAAATTGACCTTGTGTCATATCCTGCCTAAGCGGAGGGGTTGGTAAATAGGATGAACCTCTTTATACCCCCTGCTATGGTTTAAATACTAACCCTACTGTTCTTCTGCAAGGATGGATATGATATTAAATAACGCACAGAGGTTGATATGCCGTTAAACACAAGAAAGACAGAAACCGATCTAACTCACTTGATCTTAGTTAGACATAACAATCTGACTGCAACGGTTTTAATTCTCTTTAGATATTATACACTTCGTTCCTAAAAAAGGAATCCGCAACTTTTATTATTTAACGCAGTTAGCATATTCAAAGTCCCATCGATAGGTAATATTGATAAAAAAAATAAGAAGAGTAATTTGATACTGATAACTTGAGTGGTGTGGAATAAAATTATTTTTCAGGATTTGCGCAAAACTATAGCTTTAACCATGTGAGAGACATTTAGCTTACTCATTAAGGTAAGGTTACGCAACAGACGATTTTAAGTCAGCACTTTTTGGTTGACGGTCTTTCATTTCTTTTCGGCTTCGGAAGTGTTGTGCAAAGGTTAATATATTCTCTGAGGTGTCGACGCTGATTAGACAAAAACGCTGAGAAATGCGCGGTAAGATTTTGCGCCAAAAGGTTTTTTTTTTCTGGTGACGAAACAAGGCTTCAATGAGATGTTTATCGTTTTTTAACACGGATTTTAATTCCTTCATTTTCTTTTCTCTTCTTCTTTTTTCTTTTTTCTTCTTTTTTTCTTTTTGTTTGTTTTTGGTTTGTTTTTGTTCACCCAGAATCGTTTTCTGTTTAAAATCTTAATTAAAAAGAAGAAAATATAGAATGATGCTGATGATAATTTCCTTGTTCACTAAAAAGCCCAGAGCTCATTTCTTTACATTCGTGGAAACGTGATATCATTGTTAACCTCTTTTCTCTCTCTCTCTGTATCTCTTTTTCTTTCCCTCACACACACACACACACACACACACACACACACACACACACACACACACACACACACACACACACACACACACTCATCGACACATAGGCTCAGACACACTAACAACCACATATACGTTCGTATGCACGCTCAAATGCATGAACACGGAGTCTCACACACACACACACACACACACACACACACACACACACACACACACACATAGAGACTCATAAAAACACACATAAGAAAACACATAAGTACATAGACACACACAAAGAAAAGCAGACGCAGTGACACAAGCCGAGACACACAAATACATAGAGACACGCATTGAGATTCTCACGAACACATACACACACACACACACACACACACACACACACACACACACACACACATACATACCCAAACGCATACACACAGATACACATTAAGATACACAGACACTAACTGAGATACATAGACAGACACTCGAATAGAGACACACATAGACACGTACAGAAGCACACATATAGATAGATAGTGAGAAAGAGAGAAAGAGAGAGGGAGAGAGAGAAAGAGAGAGATACTCTCATACAGATATAGAAAGAGAGAGAGAGAAGGAGAGAAAAATGAACTCTCATACAGATATAGAAAGAGAGAGAGAGAGATTAATTCTCATACAGACATAGAGAGAGAGAGAGAGACACACACACACACACACACACACAGAGAGAGAGAGAGAGAGAGAGAGAGAGAGAGAGAGAGAGAGAGAGAGAGTCCAACTAGAAATAAGAAGAATTGTGTCACCTAATAGAAATACAATACTCAAATTTGAACATTGAAAATAAAGAAAAAAGTTTCAAATTATCATAAATAAATTGTGAAGCAGATTTACAATCAATTGTTTGATTGATTTTTACGGCATTTCAACTTGTATAGGGTTATTTTATGACTAGAGACTAAGGATCACGCTCATTTTGTGTTTAGTTATTTCTAAAATGATTTTTTTGGCACACAGTCATTTCGAATACGAATAATTAAAAAAAAAAAGCTGACTGATAGATGGGAGATTATCAGATACTAGAACGTTCACTTTTGGACTAATGCCACTGGCAAAATTGTAAACCTTCTAATCCTACCAGTTATAGCTTATATAGTTCCACGACTGTTCTTCTACAAGGATGGCTTTAGCATTAAGTTACCCATGAAAGTTGATATGCCATAAAACAAAGAAATCAAGCCTATCTTCCTAGTTATGAGTTAAACGGCAGCACTATTTTTCTCCTACAAGGATGCCTTTGGCATTGAATGACCCACGAAGATTGATATACCATTAAACAAAGAAACGGAAACCTATCTCTCTCACTTCATATTTATCTGTGTATTACAGAGGGAGTCCACGATGCGTAGTTGTTTATGTGCTGTACCCTGACATCGAGGAGAGTGAGTTCGATCCCTAGTCGAGCTATCACATCCACTTTAGTTCTAATACCCTTGGGCAAGGTAATAATCCTTTTATCCCTCCAAGCTATGGGTTAAAAACTGTTCTTCTACAAGGAAGGCTTAGAAATTAAATAACCCACGAAATCTGATATGCCATTAAACAAAGAAATCAATTGCCCAGTCGGCTGGGGCTGTAGAATACGCCGACTGCACCTCTGCAGATGGGTAAGACCCCCCTCCCATCAGTGTCCTGGATATGGCACTAAAAAAAATTTGATGGTGAGGTTCCAGTGATGTTGGAGTTTTGGGAAATGCGGAGCACCACTTCATTGCCATCACTCCCAGGTCCACTCTCGCCCGAGATGGTAGCACCTGATAGGACCCGATCTATGGGTTAAATATAACTGACTGCATACTTATGCAGAACTGAATTGTTTGCATTAGAACTGTTTGACTTAACTGAATTGCTTGAAATAGAAATGTTTTTGACAAATAAACTGTACTTACATTTAAACTGCGTGCTTATGCAGTTTAGTGTAAGTACAGTTTCAATGTAAAAAACAGTTCTTCTTGAAAAATCTTTTTCAAGTGGAACTGTTTTTGACATTGAAACTGTACTTACACTAAACTGAATTGTTTAATATAGGACTGTTTTGACATTTAACTGTGTGTAAACAAACTCTGTTATTATACTAATCTGAATTAACTGAATTAGAACTGATTGACTAAACTGAATAGTTTCAAATAGAAACGTTTTTGATAATTAAACTGCGTACTCATGTTAAATTGGATTGTTTGAAATAGAACTAACTATCTGCATAAAAATGGATTTGGCGTTAAATAACCTACAACGGTTGATATGCCATAAAAACCAACCAACCAACCAACCAACCAACCAACCAACCAACCAAAGAAATCAAACCTCTTTTAGTTTCCCCAGTTCTTGTGGATCACTCCAAGGTCTCCAGCTTCTATTATTTGGCAGATGAAAATGTTTTTTAAGAGCCAAACACCGAAAAAGACATTAAACTGCAATCGATGGGGGAAGCTTCAGTTCCGGGGAATATCAAATACTACTTCATTGCCATTAATCCTAAGTCCTCTGTGGCATAGACTGACAGTACATGGTAGGGCCTAATCAAATAAAAATATTTAATCTTTACTTAAAACCATTTAACTGTGTACAAACAAATGAGTATTGGCTGTTTTCAAATTGTAACCTACAAACTGTTCGTTGACAAATCATATGGTTTTGATATATACTTATAAACAAGATTTGCCATTAGATAACTAACAAGAAACAGACCAACCAACCAACCAACCAACCAACCAGCCAACCAAAAGTCCTTATTTCATCGATTATACAATACTCCTTGGGCAACTGGTGAAGTAATATTGAAAAAAATATTTGAATTCAACACTAGGTGTCGCTTTTGACATAGATTGGAGAACAACAAAAATTCAAAATTATCTTTCGATTTTTTTTTCACACGCCATAGAACATGTATTATTGAACATTATTTCCATTTTCCCAAATGCAAAAATGTTACTGTCACACCTACTTGCCATTTATTTTCAGTTGTTCATAACTTAAATATTCCCCGCCCTGTCAGCGAGACTTCGAAGAAAAAAAAATCCCGCCCTCTAAAAAGGAGTTACCCGGATACAACACGAAACTTTATCCGGTGTTGAGCGAGGCATGAGTCACACCTTCATCGACATTACTCCCAGGTTATTATAGCCCTGAATTGTAGTTTCCATAAAGGTGTAATCCATAGATTAATTTTAAAAATTGGGTTTCGTTTTTTTTTTGATGACATATCAATAATTGTTGGTTATTTAATACCAAATCCTCTTTATCAATATATATCAAATATATAGAATTTGGTTTGTTTGAGTTTTATGGCATATCAACTGATGTAGGTTATTTAATGTCAAATCCTCTTTATACATATATATTAAATATATAGGATTTGATTTGGCTGGGTATTATGGCATATCAACCATGGTAGGTTATTTAATGTCAAATCCTCTTTATACATATATATTAAATATATAGGATTTGATTTGGTTGGGTATTATGGCATATCAACCATTGTAGGTTATTTAATGTCAAATCCTCTTTATACAAATATTTTAAATATACAGGATTTGATTTGGCTGGGTATTATGGCATATCAACCATGGAAGGTTATTTAATGTCAAATCCTCTTTATACATATATATTAAATATATAGGATTTGATTTGGTTGGGTATTATGGCATATCAACCATTGTAGGTTATTTAATGTCAAATCCTCTTTATACAAATATTTTAAATATACAGGATTTGATTTGGCTGGGTATTATGGCATATCAACCATGGAAGGTTATTTAATGTCAAATCCTCTTTATACATATATATTAAATATATAGGATTTAATTTGGTTGGGTATTATGGCATATCAACCATTATAGGTTATTTAATGTCAAATCCTCTTTAAACATATATATTAAATATACAGGATTTGATTTGGCTAGGTATTATGGCATATCAACCACAGTAGATTATTTAATGCCAAATTTTCTTTATATATATATATCAAATAAATAGGATTTGGTTTCTTTTGGTTTTATGGCATACTAGGTTATTTAATGCCAAATCCTCTTTATCCATATATATTGAATATATATGATTTGGTGTGGTTGGGTTTTATGGTATATAAACCTTTGTAGGTTATTTAATGCCCAATTCTCTTTATACATATATATTAGATACATAAGATTTGGTTTGATTTTATGGCATATGAATCATTGTAGGTTATTTAATGCTAAATCTTCTTTCATAATGTTAAATGGTTTCACTTGTTGATATCTAGCACTTAATTTAATTCAATATTAACCATTAGTTTGGACACAGTGATGTGGAGACAAGTATTCCTATTTGACACTAATTCTTCTATTCCACATTACTGGTTCGTTTATTAAGTGGTTTTCAGTATTGATACGTGTCAAAGACAATTCAATTAAGCATCAATCATTTATTTACACACTGTTAAATGCTAAACAGTTCTCTTTCAATCAATTCAATTTAACATATGTCATTCGTTTGCACGCAGTTTAAATATCAAGCATATCTATTTAACTCATAGATAGGACTCTATCGGGTGCTACCACACGGCGACAGAGTGGACTTGGGAGCGATGGCGATGAAAGTGTTCTCTGCATTTCCCAAAGGTCCAGCATTACTGATACTCCGAATCAGATTATTTACTGTCATATCTAGGACGCTCGTTAAGGGGAGACTTACCTCTCTACAGATGTGCAGAGATGTTTTCTACAGTTCCAGCTGGCCTCGTTATTAAAACTCCTTTCAGTATTCTGTCCGTTCTCAATAACGTTGTTGTTTGGATCGTCTCTACTCGTCCGCCAACTTCCAAGTCCTCCAGTCACTTTAGTAATCATTTAGTTACTGTACCAAAAGCACCAATCATAATTGGTATAATTGTCACCTTCATGTTCCATAGTTTTTTTTTTTAATTCTCTCGCATGGTCGAGATATTTATCCTGCTTTTCACATTCTTTCAGTTTTATTCTGTGGTCAGCCGGGACAGCAAAGTCGACAATTTTACGATTTCTCTTCTTTTTGTTTTTGGTGATTATTACAAGGTCTGGTCTTCGGGCCGAGATTCGGTGATCTGTGTGTATGTAAAAGTTCCATAGGAGTTTATGTGTGCTATTTTCTAGGACATGTACTGGGTTGTGCATATACCATTTGTTGGTATGGTCAAAATTAAATTTCTTGCACATTTCCCAGTGGATCACCTTGCCCACCCAGTCGTGTCTAGCCTTGTACTCCTTCTGTGCTAATTTGCTACATTCACTTATTATGTGATTGGTGGTTTCATCTCTGTCACCGCATATTATTATTATTATTATTATTATTATTATTATTATTATTATTTTCTTATGATTATATAATTGTGTAAAATTATTGCTAATAGATTCGAATACTTGAAACTTTATAACTATGTGCAAACAAATGATGATTTTCCGAAAATATTATAAATGTTTGAAGAAAATTCTTAAACCCACTTAAATGTGAGTTATTAGATTATTAATATAAAAAAGAATTATTACTGTTTGATAGGAATACTTGAAACCATACAACTGTGAGCAAATTAGCTGAATTAAGAATAGTTACTTAAAGTTATGTCTATTTATGAAGGATTATTATCATCATAATTGCCCAATTGGCTGGGGCTTTAGAACACATCGATTGCTTCTCTGCAGACGGGTAAGACCCCACCAACGATAGTCCAAAATATGACACTAAACAATCTTATGTTGAGGTTCCAGTGATGCTGGAGTTTTGGGGAATGTTGAGTATCCCTTCATTTCCATCGCTCCCAGGTCAACTCTGGCCCGGAGTGGTAGCACCTGATATGGTCCTATCTATGCGTCAAATAGAACTAAACTGTGTACTTACGCTAAAGTGAATGGCTTGAAATGGAACAGTTTTTGACATTGAAATTGAGTACTTATGTTAAACTTAATTGGTTGAAATAGAACCGTTTTTTTTTAAGTAGAACTAAATTGTACTTAAGCTAAACTTAATTGTTTGAAATAGAACTGTTTTTTTTTAATAGAACTAAACTGTACTTATGCTAAACTTAATTGTTTGAAATATAATCTTTTTTTAGATAGAACTAAACTGTACTGATGCTAAATTGAATTGTTCGAATAGAACTGTTTTGACATTTAACAGTTAGTAAACAAAAATAATACTCATACTAAACTGAATTGTTTGGAATTTAATTTGGCGTTCAATGACCCGAAAAGGATTGATACATCGTAAAACAAAATAAACAAACTATTATCATTAGTTATTAGAAAATTGAAAAATATTATTGTGTGCAATTTATTGGTGTTTGATAGGAATACTTGAAACCATATAACTGCGTGCAAATTAACTGTATAAAGAATAGTTACTTAAAGCTATGTTTATTCATGAAGGATTATCATTATAATCATAATTGCCCGGTTGGCTGGGCCTGTAGAACACATCGACTGCTTCTCTGCAGGCGGGTAAGACCCCACCAACGATAGTTCAAGATATGACACTAAACAATCTGATGGTGAGGTTCTAGTATTACTGGAGCTTTGGGGAATGTTGAGTATCCCTTTATTTCCATCGCTCCCAGGTCAACTCTGGCCCGGAATGGTAGCATCTGATAGGGTCCTATCTATGAGTCAAATAGAAGTAAACTGAGTACTTATGCTAATGTGAATGGCTTGAAATGGAATTGTTTTTGACATTGAAACTGCGTATTTATGTTAAACTTAATTGGTTGAAATAGAACCGTTTTTTGTTTTTTTAAAAATAGAACTAAACTGGACTTAAGCTAAACTTAATTGTTTGAAATATAATCTTTTTTTAGATAGAACTAAACTGTACTTATGCTAAATTGAATTGTTCGAATAGAACTGTTTTGACATTTAACCGTTGGTAAACAAAAATAATACTCATACTAAACTGAATTGTTTGAAATTTAATTTGGCGTTAAATGACCCGAAATGGGTTGATACATCGTAAAACAAATAAACAAACTATTATCATTAGTCATTTGAAAATTGAAAAAAAAAATTATTGTGTGCAATTTATTGGTGTTTTATAGGAATACTTGAAACCATATAACCGTGTGCAAATTATTTGTATCAAGAATAGTTTAGTTACATGAAGCTGAATGCTGCGAGCAATCTTGAACAAGTCCTGGCGGTAACACCCCACAAGACACCAGCTGTACGGCCACCTGCCTCCTATCACGAAAACTATTCAAGTTAGACGAACCAGACATGCAGGACACTGCTGGAGAAGCAGGGACGAATTCATAAGTGATGTACTCTTATGGACCCCCACACATGGTCGTGCAAAAGCAGGACGACCAGCACGAACATACATTCAGCAACTATGTGAGGATACGGGATGTTGTCCAGAAGACCTGCCTGAGGTGATGAACGATAGGGAAAAGTGGCGAGAGAGGGTCAGGGATATCCGTGCTGCCAGCACGACATTATGATGATGATGATAATTGTTTACTAAAGACTATTATGTGTTACAGGAAATAATAAAAAAATTTCCTCCCTATACGACTTTCGGTCTAGGCTAGAATAGTTTTTTCTCCTCTCTATACGTATCTTTTTTGCCACGATGTAGAGGATTTCCTGTACATCGTGGCAAAAAAGTGGTCTTCTTCCCTATAAATACACAAGGCTAAAAAGGTTCTCGTCTTCCTCATACGAACTTAGACCTTCTCTGTCGAGTTTAAAAGCAGTTCTCTTTTTCCCTATACGAACTTATACCCTTTCTCTTGAAAACAAAAATGTTTTTTATGAGTACTTAAATTCACTAAGTCGAGGAAAAAAAGTGGTCTCTTCAATATACGCATTTAGACACTCTCAGTCGAGGCTAAACAGGAAGGTTCTTTTCCTTCTTTTAAATAAGAATGGTTATATAAACTAACTGTAATTCAAGGGATTCTGTGAATTTGGTTTTCGATATTGATGCTTATACAACCCGTATGTAATATTGATAAATACTGCTTATGAATAATTATCCAAAACTTTAATAAACACGACTCTACACCCTTTATATTAAATAATATAGACCTTACGGAAAATGGTTTGCCAATGCAAGTTTTTGTAAGCTATAGAAAAATTCGATGTTTTGTACATTTATCACGAAACCACATCAGCATTTCTACACACAGCAACTTTTTATTATATAAATATTCCTTTAAATTTCCCTAATCAAATTGAAGTTATTTTTTAAGCCACGGAGAGGATTTTATTTCAATGATTCATGTTTTTCTTTTTCTCTTATCAAATTACGACATTTTGTATGTTTTGTGTTTAATTGTATTTATTCATTTTTCTCTTTTTTTTCACTCAATTCTTTCTTTCTTTCTTTCTTTCTTTCTTTCTTTCTTTCTCAGTATTTTCTATCATTCTTTCTCATTATTCTTTCTTTTTTTGTTCAAAATACTTCTCTACATTATTCTCTTTCTTAAAAACACATTTATTTCTTTCTTTCTTTCTTTCTTTCTTTCTTTCTTTCTTTCTTTCTTTCTTTCTTCAACGATACCTCTCTGCTTCATTCTCTCCCTTAAACACACATTTTCTTCTTTCTTTCTTTCTTTCTTTCTTTCTTTCTTTCTTTCTTTCTTCCTTTCTTTCTTTCTTCAACGATACCTCTCTGCTTCATTCTCTTTCTTGAAAACACATTTCTTTCTTTCTTTCTTTCTTTCTTTCTTTCTTTCTTTCTTTCTTTCTTTCTTCTAAATACTTTTTATCATTCTTTCTCAATATTCTTTCTTTCTTTGTTCAAAATACTTCCCTACATTATTCTCTTTCTTAAAAACATATTTCTTTCTTTCTTTCTTTCTTTCTTTCTTTCTTTCTTTCTTTCTTTCTTTCTTTCTTTCTTTCTTTCTTTCTAACTATTTTTTTCTCATTCTTTCTAACTATTCTCCTTTCTTCTTTGTTCCACGATACCTCTCTGCTTCATTCTCTTTCTTAAAAACACATTTCTTTTTTCTTTCTTTCTTTCTTTCTTTTTTTGACACTGCAGATTTTAATATATTGTTAAATTTATTTATATATTTTGATTTTTTTTGTTGTTAACTTTCTTCTTACTTCTAAAGTTGTTATACAACAAACGATCGTGTTCAATTTTCTTCCAAATTCGATTTGATTTTAAAACCTTCTCAAGTTTTTAAGCTTTCACTCACAATTCTTAATTCGTATTCATCGTCACTTGACTCCTCCCTCATCTTACTTTGAAGTTGCTTAGAATTAGATAAGACAAAGAAAAGTGTAATTTTCTATCAATTGTACAAAAATTGATACTACGAAACAAACAAACAATCAAACTATAAAAAAATAGATAAATAACTCATAAACACACACACACACACACACACACACACACATATATATATATATATATATATATATATATATATATATATATATATATATATATTGCGCTACAATTATTTAGCGGACGTAAAAGAACGAACATAAGAATTTTATTATTTATAAAAACTCTCTCTCTCTCTCTCTCTCTCTCTCCTTCCACCACTGACACTCTTATCTCTCATCCACGCCCAAACGCACACACATTCATTCGAATACTCACTCTCTCACACAAAACACACACTCTCTCTATATATATATCTCCCCCCCTCTCTCTCTCTCTCATTCATTGTCAACCGCGCACACATACACACACACACACACACACTCTCTCTCTCTCTCACACACACACACACACACACACACACACAGACACACACAAAATCACTCACACACGCTCATACACCCACACCCACACCAACACGCTCAGCCTCTCTCTCTCTCTCTCTCTCTCTCTCTTTCTCTTCTCTCTCACGCACCTCACCACACACAGTCACCATCAAACATTGCAAACGTTTTATCCAAATCTATTTTCGTTTTTCGGATGCTATATATTCAATTCTTGTTTTTATAATTGACTTTCACATTATTTTTCTGTTCGTCTTTTTTTTGCTTAAAAAATCCTATGTATATATATATATATATATATATATATATATATATATATATATATATATATATATATATATATATATATACATATGTGTGTGTGTGTGTGTGTGTGTGGGTTAACGTATTCTTTCTTTATATTACCAACATTCTTGTATCGAAGATTTCGTTTTCAGTGCGTCTCATTTATTTATGTATTTTTTTCTCTGTTCGTTGAAGTTTTATCTGTTTAATTCGCTTTAATTTCTGAGAATTTATAGCGTTCTTTTCGTTTCAGTTTCATTTATTTCTACATTCCTGATTTTGCTCTATCTATTTTCGAGAACAGCGTCGTCTTAAACTTAATTTTTTATTATAAGTATTTGTATCTTTGAATCAGATTGATTTTTGTTTAACTGATTATATTAAATTGTTTATCAGTCTGTTCTCATCTATCTATCTATCTATCTATCTATCTATCTATCTATCTATCTATCTAGTATTCCCTCTTTCTCTCTCTCTCTCTCTCCCCACCACTGACACTCTTATCTCTCATCCACGTCCAAACGCACACATATTCCCTCGAATACTCACTATCTATCTATCTATCTATCTATCTATCTATCTCAGTCTGTTTATATCTATCTATCCATCTATATTTTTATCTCAGTATATTCATTTTTAACTATTTTTTCCTTCTTTGTTCCACGATACCTCTCTGCTTCATTCTCTTTCTTAAAAACACATTTCTTTCTTTCTTTCTTCCTTTCTCTCTTCTGACACTGCAGATTTTAATATATTGTAGAAATATTTCTTTCTGCAGATTTGTTCAACGATACCCTAAGTCCTGACTATTTATTAATTCATTGTTTTTTATGAAGACTTTGAGTCATTTCAACCTTTTCTTTGGCTTTATATATTTGTCATTGATCGACGGACTTTGGCCACCGGTAGAAAAGCGTTTCTTTACGGACAGTAAAAATTAACATCTTCGCCCTACTGCATCCTGAATGAAAGTGAATCAAATTTTGAATGTTTTTCATTTAGCTTGATCAATCCTCAAGGTAGGGGAAGATAATACAACGATAAAAATAAGTAAATTAAATTTGGCGACCGTAGTCAAGGGCGACCAGAAGGCCCCTTTCAAATAGCTACTACACCAAGGTGTAGGGGAAAACGCTACTCCTTTCCCAGGATTGCTCCACTTTACCCTTGATACGTACTTTATATTGCTGAGTGTTAAGAAAGTAGGAATCAAGTACCATTTTAAAAGTCTTTGGTATGACATGACCTGGGATTGAACCCAGGTCTCCCGGACCATTGGTGAACACTCTACCCACTAGGCCAATGAGCCAGTTTATACATAAAAAAAATAGGACACAAAGAATAAACAATAAATAAACAGGTTATCGTAGTCGGAGGGCAATGATCTATCCCGAAATTGAAATCTATTACCTGAGGTCAATTTTTGACATCAGCTATTTCTCACAGCCCAACATACCTCGGTAGCAGCATTTTATCTATTGAAATGGATATCAACAACGCATATGAAAAGGCATGAACTGCTACCGTCAGGTTATCGACCAAATGGAAATCTGATCTTTCCGACAAAAATAAAACGGGGAATCTTCCAAGCAGTAGTCATGTCACTACTATTGTATGGTAGCACCAACTAGACTTTACCTAAGCGCCGGAAGACAAAGGTCGACGGGTACGATACCAAAATGCTTTGAGCTGTTTGGAACAAGAACTGGAAGCAGCGCCAAACACAAACAACAGCTGTTTGGTCACTTGTTTCTCATCTCAGAAACCATCCAAGTAAGACAAAGTGCTGGGCAGAGCTGGCGAAGTAGGGAGATTGTCATGTGACGTTCGGCTGGGAACTACTAAACGTGGACACACCAGTGTTGGTCGACCATCAAAAACTTATATACATCAGCTCTGTATGGATACTGGACGCCGTGGAGACAACCTAGCAAGAACGATCCCCCCACACAAACACGCACAATTTTTTTTTTTTTTATGTCGGATTTGACCTCAAAGTGTTCATATGATAAATGTTTTGCTGGCTGCACAGAGGAATTTTTGCTCTTCTTGCTTCAGTATGATATATATATATATATATATATATGGGATATATATATATATATATACTCCCCTGCCCCCGTAGGTTTGAGTTCTCCGGCGAATGAAGTAATCGTGTTGCCATTAGCGTTTATTGCAAGCCTCTTCATATATATGAATTGAGGTCTCGGTAGCCGTTAAACGGATGTATGTAAACAATAGTAATTGTGATTCATAACCGTTCAAAAATTTCCTTCGATGCTACAGGCTCATTGTGGCTGACGGGTTAGAAGCTTGGATTGGCGTTTGAGTCCACCGGGTTTCGATCCCAGCTACGGGAAGCTAATATGTCTAGCCACACTGATGAGTTCTGATAGAACGAAACAAATCTGTCTGTGGATGACTATAGAAATATCCAACATAGGCAAAAATATATATAGTGAGTTGGCCGACCGTTGTCGGAAGTGACCCAAAGGTTCCCTTTTCAACAGCTACTATACTGAGGTGTTGGAGAGATCGCTACTCCTTTCCCTGGATTGTTCCACTTACCCTTGATCCGTACCTTATGATGCTGTGTGATAAACAAGGGCGCATGTTAATAGTACTAGGGTATAGCGACTCATTGTAGTAGTAAGAAAATAAGGTAAGACGTGATTTGGGAGATAGTACATATACACGTGTTCACCATATGACATTACTGTCTGAAAAGAAATACAAAAACAAAAACAAAAACAAGGATTCAGCAACTTTAGTGGGCCCACAGACAGGATCACATGACATATCCTCGAGTATAGAAAACTGAAGTAGTTCGTCCTCGTTTGTGGCTTACAACAGCATCATCATATGTTCAAGGGACTATTTCAGTTTATATAACAATAAAGCATCAAGAACAATTTTAACGGTATATATATATAGTTGTACCGGTATATATATATAGTTGTACTGGTATATATAAATATATATATAGTTGTACCGGTATATATATATACATATATCTATAATTGTCAACTCGTTCTGATAGCACGGAGTCTCTTCACCCTTTCTGACCAATAGTCCATCATCCTTAACAAGTCTTCTTGACAGCACCCATCACATGGCCAGCGTATTACTTGTTTGGTTTGTGAGATGGGAGGTAAGTGTCCTTGCAGCTACTGTTTTGCGAGGTGGTGCTTCCATGATTACTTCAAAACTGCTCATAGCATTCTTGTTTCATTTCGATCTTGTTTTTTTTTTCTCTACACATTTCGTTTGAATCCAGGTCGTAAGAAAAAGCCATTCCGCTACAAGGGACCAGCTTCAAGAAATGAGGAGTTGAGTTCATATACATCGTCATCCATATTGTGATTTACTGAAAGCGATTTCGGCATGCGCAGTTTTTAAATTAGAATTGTTGAATTTGGCATCATTTCGAACCCCACTACAATCAGAGATCGGCTTTTTTAATGTATATCCTATTTACCCAACCCCTCCGCTCGGGCAGGATATGACACAAGGTCAATTTTTAAGCGGGGTTTAACAGGTTTGAATTCAGAGTTTTCCTTCTCCTTGACTAGTTGCCTAACTAAGGCTGAAGAACCAAGTCTGTCCTACTATTTACCCATAGCTGGAGGGAGAATAATTGGATTCATACCTTTCCCATGGGTATTAGGGCTATGTGAAATGCCATCAGTCGCGTCCAGGATTTGAACTCGTGTCGCCGTGTTCATTTCATACGACGATAACAATTACACCACGGGCACCTTTTTTAATGTATATAGCCGTGATGAAACGAGACTGAAACGTACTTATAAAATATATATTTCTCTATATTACTCTCATAAGGGTATAAAGTCGACTGTATGTATGTTTGTTTGTTGTTTGCTTGGGTTTTAAGGCATATCAACCTTTATAGGTTATTTACTGTTAAATTTTGGTTTTACATATGTTAAACCTAAGATTTCTAAACGAGTACTTTGCAGATATTTTAGACAAGCAAGATCTCATTTGTTTGCACTCGATTAAATGGTGTCAATTCATGATATTTTTTGGCACAACCCAGTCTTTCTTAAGAAGGTTGGTTGGTTGGTTTCTTTGTTTAATGACATATCAACCTTCCTCGGTTATTTAATGCCAAAGCTATTCTCATAGAAGAACAGTAGTGATACTATTCAACCCATAAGGGGGTTCATACCTTTCCCTAGGGTATTTGCCCGAAAGTGAATGTAATAGCGCGACTGGAGTACGAACTCGCTTACTACGATTCCGCAGTCCATTGCTTTAACCATTACACCACGAGAACACCCCCGTTTTTTAGGTACATCGTGGGAAAAACTAGGCTCTGTAACGTTGCAGGTTAGTAAACTTATTTAGAAGGAAAATTCAAACCCTCCAGCAATCTATGAGAGGGTTCATACCTTTCCCAAGGGTATTTGCTCTTAAGAAGGACAGAACGTCATCCATGTTGACATTCTCGAACGGCTCGCTCAACCTACTTACTTGACTAGAGAAAACTTTACATTGTATAAGAACGTATTTAATGATGTAGGATGTTTAACATGTCAAAAATTGTTGTTGTGGTTCCTGTTTGACCATCATCATCATCATCATCATCATCATATCGTGCCGCCCGCACAGATATCCCTGACCCTCTCTCGCCACTTTTCCCTATCGTTCATCCCCTCCGGCAAGTCCTCCGGACTACATCCCGTATCTTCACATAACTGCTGTATGTATGTTCGAGCTGGTCGTCCTGCTTTTGCTCGACCATAAGTGGGAGTCCATTGGAGTACATCACTTTTGAGCTCGTCGCTGCTTCTCCAGCAATGTCCCGCGTGCCTGGTTCTTTTAACTTGGATAATTTTCGCGATGGGAGGCAGGTGGCCGTACAGTTGGTCCTTTGTGAGGTGTTGCTGCCAGGACTTGTTTAATATTGCTCGCAACATCCTGGTGTAGTTGCTGTCTAGCTTCTTTTCTTTTGTTAGCGTCCAGGTGGTGCATCCATACAGCAGTATCGACACGAGCGCTGCTTGGAAGAAACTGCGTTTCATTTTATCGGTCAGGTCTGATTTCCATATGACCGCTAGCCTATCGATAGCCGTCCATGCCTTCGTTAGTCATGTGTCGATGTCTTTTTCAGTTGGTGAGACACTGCTTCCTAAGTAGGTGAATTTGTCAACCAGTTTCAGAGAGGTTCTGTCTAGAGTGGAAATGTCACCTGCTTGATTAAAGCCCATATATTCAGTTTTGTGTGCATTGACATGGAGGCAAATGCCTGCGCCGGCTCGTTCCAAATTATGCAGTAGTGTTTCAGCTTGTTTGGGTGTATTTGAGAGTAAAGCTATGTCATCGGCGTAGTCGGCGTCGGTAATTGTTTTTGCGGGGTATCTTCTGCTTCTTTTCTTTGTCAGCTCGAAGCCGTTCTCTCTGATTTTATCGATCGACGTTCTAAGCACGTAGTCTAGAAATATGACAAAGATAAAGAGGTATGGGGTTAGTGTGTCCCCTTGTAGTACTCCTGCTACAATGTCGAAGTATTCTTTGTCTCCATCAGGTGATCATACTTTCACTTTGAGTATAAAAGAGTGTTAATCGGGTTATAATGACTTTATCTCTTCTTGATTTTCTGAAAGCAGGTCTCCATTCTCCTAAAGTGGGATGGTCTGGAATGGCAAAAACGCGAAAATAATAACATCCAAAAATTCCTGTTGTCGACATTTTGTGTGACGGAATTTGTTGATTATCGGTTTAAGGTCATTATATGGAATCCTGAATTTGTTGGGTGGGGGGTAAGATCTAAGGCAGATTTACCTACATTCAGTCGGTCTTCGCTTGTGGGGGCCCTTTACCCTCCTCTGCGGCCACTCTAGGACTCCAAAACTCAAGAATGCCGACGGAAGACAGACAACTGATGACTGTAACTACTGTGGGCTGTACCCTACCCCGGGCGGTGCCCAGCAGCCGCTCTCCGTAACTGACTGAATCTCTTCTGGCTGCAAAACTGACATTGATCATTACTCTGTGGGTACCTGTGTGTAGATAATTTCATAATGCCTACTAATTTCCGGTTCAACCCACGCAAACTGCTTACACCTACGCATCACTGCTTTTCTGTTTACACAGGTGCATCCTGCAATCGTTTTAATTACACAGCTGGAAGACCTGGTTCTGCCAAGCGTTATTATGCCACTAACGTTTCCAAGTACCTTATCTAAAATAATTTGACTTTATTGTTTATATATATATAGGTAGACAGACAAACAGGTAGTTATACAGACTGAGAGGGAGGAAAAGAAGCAGACTAATATTGGTAGAGCTAGATAGATCTATGTATCAATTTATCTATTTAAGTCTATTCACATCTATCTATCAATCTATCTATCTATCTCAGTCTGTTGAAAGATATCTATCTATCCATGCTTTTGTTATGGAATGTTTGAAATGGGTAGATAATAACAGAATGTGATAGATATGAGCATAGATAGATGGATAGATAGATATAAATAAAGGGACCCAGATTGATAGATTGATAGTTGTGAAGAGATAGATAGATAGATAGATAGATAATGTTTTTGAAGAGGCAAATCCGTTAAATTTTTAAGATAAAATTTTGAACACTGATTTCATCACACCGTTTTCAAACTGAACGCTTCGAACGGAAATAGAACGTTAAAAACGTTCTCTTCTTTTCGTTTATAAGATTTAATTCAAATAAAATTTAGAAGATGGAACATCACATATTCAAACGAAGGTTTATTGTAAAAAAAAAAAAAAATGAAAAAAAAAAAAGAAATGTGTACGATGGTTAATAATTCCAACTATCATTAAAGTCATTTTCGAAAGACCTTGTGTGTGTGTGTGTGTGTGTGCGTGTGTGTGTGTGTGTGCGTGTGTGCATGAACGACACAAGGGTCTTCTAGCTCATTTATTCGAGTGGTTACCAACTGAGCCTCCACCTCTTGTAAGTTTAATGTAGCATTACATAAAATACAATACGATTACGGAGGAATTAAATTAAAACAAAATTAGGAATTAAATCAGATTAAACAGGTCTTCATCAATTCCTTACACATACACACACATACACACAGAGAGAAGAGATGATAAAAAAGAAAGAAAACGAAATAAACCATCAAAAAACAACAACAAAAAAAGAGGAATCTTTCCATTCTCTCCTCATTAATCTGACCTTTGATTTGCCGTATGTAGAAAGAAAGTTTTTCTACCCAATCACTTTTAACTTGATAAAACGAAACAATTTTATTTCTCGTCTTAAATTTGATGAGAAAAAGAAATGAAAAAAATAAAGAAAAGAAAAAAATAAAGAAAAGAAAAAAAAAAGAGTAATGATTAGAGATGTAAAAAAACAATCTTCATAAAAAGTCAAGTCTTTAAGAGAAAGTTTGTGATCATCTGTGATTGAGATTTAAAAAAAAAAATCTGCCGAAAAAAGAAGGATAAAAAATATTCAATTTGACAAAGACTTCAAAAAAAATTACTTTCAGAGTTCTTCTTCTTCTTCTTCTTCTTGTCCCCTCCACTTCTTCTTATTCTTTTTCTTGTCTCCTCCACTTCTTCTTCTTCTTCTTCTTCTTCTTCTTGCCTCCTTCACTTCTTCTTCTTCTTGCCCCCTCCCCTTCTTCTTCCTCTTTTTCTTCTTCTTCTTGTTGCCTCCTCCACCTCTTTTTCATATTCTTCTTCTTCTTGCCTCCTTCATTTCTTCTTCTTCTTCTTGCATCCTCCACTTCTTTTTCTTCTTTTTCTTGCCCCCTCCATTTCTTCTTCTTGCTTCTTCTTCTTCTTCTTCTTGTCTCCTCCATTTCTTCTTCCTCTTTTTCTTCTCTTACCTCCCCCACTTCTTCTTCTTCTTCTTGCCTCCTCCACCTCTTCTTCTTCTTCTCCGTCCTTCACTTCTTGTTCTTCTTCTTGTTCTTCATCTTTTCCTTCTTCTTGCCTCTTCCACTTCTTCTTCTTCTTGCTTCCTTCACTTCTTATTGCCTCCTTTTTCTTTATGCACCTATGGAATACACTCACTCACACACACACACACACACACACACACATATATATATATATATATATATATATATATATATATATATATATATTTATTAACAGATATTTCTCTAAACTGCGTCACTATGTCTCTCAGTTCAAAAACATAAATATGAGGTAGTCATAAGAGCAAAAAAGTGTCTTGGATATGACACTGAACTCTATCTGATGCTGAGGCCCCTGTCCTTGAGGTTTAGCTAATGTGGAGTACCCATTCATTACCATTACTCCAAGGTCCACGTTGACTCGAACTTATCGTACCTGTTAGGATCTATGGGTCAAATAGAACTGTTTGATTTTTCGCCATAACTGAAAGCATTTAACTATACAAACAAATGATTTATATTCACTTGAATTAGAATTGGATAGCAATACTTGAAACCATTTGAATGTGTGAAAACCTACGTGCTCTGGGTCGTTTAAAAATGTTACCTATAAACTATTTGTTTCCAAATCACACACACACACACACACACACACACACACACACACACACGCACACATATATATATATATAAATATTTGGCATAAAGTAATCTTCAAGGTTGATATACAATAAACCCTAACCACAACCTATAATTTTTTTACTATTAAAGAGATATTGCAATTTTATTTTGTTGGATGGCTGGTTGGTTGGCTCTTATGGCATATCAACCATTGTAGGTAATATGATCCTAACTCCTCTTTAAATAAATAAGGCCGTTACAGTCATAACGGTGCCAAATATAGCTTAGTAATTTCTTTCCTGGTAGCAACAATTTTTTTGTATGACTCGTCTATAAGATAGGTTTGGTTTGGTTTTATGGCATATCAACCATTTTTGGTTATTGTTGTGGTCTTCAGATAAGACCGGTTGAAGAACAACTCAAATAACAGGTGATAGGTAAACATTATTGTATTAGCAGAAAAAGGAAGTCATACAAAGGAAGTTCTAGGCGTTCTCGGCTTGCAGTCCATCTGTTAAATGTCTCGTAAGGAACGAGAAGTTGTCACTCCTGAGCGAGTTAAGCTCGGAGAGTATGTTTAGGTTGGACGAGTCTATCTGTGGGGTATGGTAGGAAATGTCCCTATAACAGTTATTTAATGTCAAATCTAGTTTTTATATATATATTAAATATATGATTTGTAAACACACTTTGCAGATAAACTGTTAATTGATCAAAAAGTTCTAAATCTAACAATTTAATTAAGCATAAATTAAAGTTAAATAATTAAGTAAATAATATGATTGCATCATTAACGATTCAATTAAACATTAGTCATTTGTTTACAAATAGTTAAATGATCTTACAGTTCTATTTCTAACAATTCAATTTAGCATAAGTCATTTGTTTGCACTCAGTTTAAATGTTAAACAGTTTTACTTGACCCATAGATACGACCCTATCAGGTGCTACAACACCCGAGCAGAGTGAACCCGGTAGCAATGACAAAGGAGTACTCTGGATTTTCCAAAGCTCCAGCATTACTGGAGCCTCATTATCAGATTGTTTAATGTCATATGCAGGACAGTTGTTGAGTGGGGTACCCTTCTGCAGAGATGAGGTCGGTGTATTCAACAGCCCTGCCGACTAGCTTAGTCGATAGGATTAACGAGAACAATGGTTTCAAATTGACCTTCCAGTTATTCTCTCATTAAAAATAAATAAATAAACAAGTAAATAAATAAAATAGAATAAAATAAATAGAATTAAAAAAAAATAAAGTGTTATGTGATAAGCAGTCCCACCTTTTTTACATTTCAAATCTTTCAAAGGAAAATAATATACAAAATTTCGATTTAGTCGGCTGGGGCTGTAGAATACACCGACTGCACCTCTGCAGACGGGTATGACCTCCCCACAAACGAGTGTCCTGTTATGACACTAAACAATTTGATGGTAAGTTTCCAGTAATGCTGAGGCTTTGGGGAATGCGGGGTACCCCTTCATTGCCATTGCTCCCAGGTCGACTCTGACCCAGAGTGGTAGCACCTGATAAGGGTCCTATCTATGGGTTAAATAGAACTAAATCGTGCTTCCTTCACAATACTGATTTTTGCATTTAAACTGCGTATTTACACTTAACTGAATTGTTTGATATAGAACTGCTTTGACATTTAACTGTGAGTAAACAAAATCTGTACTTATACTAAACTGAAATTGCTGAATTAGAACTGTTTGAGTAAACTGAATTGCTTAAAATATTTTTTTGACAAGTAAACTGTGTACTCACGCTAAACCGAATTGTTTGAAATAGAACTGATTATTTACATAAAAAAGGATTTGACGTTAAATAATCTACAAAGGTTGATATGCTATAAAAACCAACCAACCAACCAACCAACCAAATTCTGAATCAGTTCTTTTTATTTTTGTAAATATTTTTTATCATCATCATCATCATCATCATCATCATCATCATCATCAAGTCGGGCTGAATGCACAGATTTCCCTGACTCTCTCTCTCCGCCCGTCCTTATTATTCATTGCTCTTCCAAACTATATCTACTGTTCGCACAGACCTGAAGTATATAAGTTCATGCTGGTCGGCCAACACTGGCACGTCCATATGCAGGTGTTCATTAAAAAAGTAACTTATGAGTTCGTCCTTGCTTCTCCAACCGGGTCCCGCGTATTTTGTTCGTCTTACTAGGATGATTTTTTGAGATAGGAGGTAAGAGGACATACAGCTTTCATTTGGTGAGGTATTAATTCCAGGATTTGTTTAAAATAGCTCGTAGCATTCTTGTGTAGTTCCCATCTATCTTTTTTCTCCACGAGTTTCGTTAGAGTCCATATGGTGCATCCACACAGTAGTATTGACACAGTCCCTCCCGTTAGTCTGATCTCTCAGAAAAAGAATTACTTATTTATTTATCAATTTTCTAAGAAATAAAAAAATAGCATTCGTCTAACAGGGTCCAACAGAATGATCTACTGGTGGATTGAGTGATTGTGGTTCAGGCCAAGGGTTATTTTACGCCAAGAGCTTAAGGAGTTACGACTATTGTAAAATAACATGCCGTTAAAAATCATATTTAATTTTCATGTAGTTGTTTTTTAAGAGCTTTTCTCCGTGTACGCACCTGTATATATTTCTAATCATATTTACCAACCCCTCCGCTCGGGCAGGATGTGACACAAGGTCAATTTTTAAGCGGAGTTTAACAGGTTTGAATTCAGAGTTTTCCTTCTCCTAGACTAGTTGCCTCACCAAGGCTGAAGAACCTAGTCTGCTCTTCTATTTACCCATAGCTGGAGGGAGAATAATTGGATTCATACCTTTCCCAAGGGTATTAGTGCTATGTGAAATGCAATCAGTCTCGACCAAGATCCGAACTCGTGCTGCCGTGTCCAATTCCTACGACGATAACCATTACACCACAGGCACTTCCATATATATTTCTAATGAGTATATATTTCTAATGAGTTTAAATAATCAGAGAGAGAGAGAGAGAGGGAGAGAGAGAGTTATATACATATCAATATATCTAATCGTATCTTATCAGTTGATTTTTTGCATACTTTAGTAGAGATATTCAATTTGATTTTACATAGTCGGCTGAGGCTGTAAAATACACCGACTGCACCACTGCAGGTTGGTAAGACCCTTCCCCCACAACGAGTGTCCTGTATATAACTCTAAACTGTCTGTTAGTGAGGCTCCAGTGATGCTGGAGTTTGGGGGAATGCGGAACAACCCTTTATTGCTATTGCTTCCTGGTCCACACTGGCCCGGAGTGGTAGCACCTAATAAGCGTATTTATGCTAAACTAGATTATTTGAAATAGACCTGTTCTGATATTTAAACTGCGGACTAATATTTCGTTTCGGTCTGGCCAAACAAACGACAACACGTGATATATATAAGAATATATATTTATTTTCTTGACGGACGCTTGTGTGAAGTAGGAGCAATCAGGAGAGGTATTCGAATCATTCGTCTATGAGGCCTGGACCCTTCGGTGTAAGTTAGACGATGGCCGAAAAAGCGCACACGGGGTAACGACGGAACAAGCTTGCATAAACAGTGGAATTTCACTGTCTTCCGTTCAAAATCGTCGACCTTATATTAGCATCAAACTCCCACGCGGAGATAAGGACACGCCTCTTCGCCCACGCAATCTCCTCCCATAACTGGCTAGCGGAAAATGCAACTTCCGCCCTTTTTGGAGTGACAGGTTTGATCATCGTCGAGCGGAAATAACTGTCATGCAGTTCACAGGTCACCCTCTTCCGGTGCATCACTTCGTGACTGCACCGTGGGATTTTAACCTCATCCCATATTGTCAGCCAAGCTGTATTTTACACTTATGCTAAACTGAATTGTTTGAAGTAGAACTGTTTTTGAAATTGATACAGTGCAAACGCGAAACTGAATTGTTTGAAATAGAACTGTTTTGATATTTAACTGTGTGCAGAAAAAACTAAACTTATTCTGAATTGAATTGTTTGAATTAGAACTGTTTGACTAAAATGGATAACTCGAAATAGAAATGTTTTTGACAATTAATACTAAACTGAATTTAGTTGTCTAAACTTGTGAGACCAAGCTTGATGGTTTTTATCATTAAGGGTTTTCGGACTAATGTCTTCATCTTTATTGTTATTTCCCCAACGTTTCGACCGATATGTCCTCTTGCCTTCTTCAGGTGTTTGTCGAACTCAGGAACCTAAACTGAATTGTTTGAAATCGAGCTGTTTATTTGTATAAAAATGAATTTGGCATTAAATAACCTACGAAGGTTGATATGCAATAAACCCAAAGAACTAATCAATTTGAGTGCTTAAGTTTATGATATATGCAAATCAATAAGTATATTCCATTACTGATTCTCTTGTTTCCCAATATATATATATATATATATATATATATCGGTAGCCGTCAAGCGAATGTATGTAAACAATAGTAATTGTGGTTCATAACTGTTTAAAATTTACTTCGCTGATGCTGGTTTCCTCGTGGCTGAAGGGTAGAGTCATAGATCGGTGTTTGAGTCAACCGGGTTTCGATCTCAACTATGGGAATCTAGTATGTCTAGCTACACTGATGAGTTCTGATAGAACGAAACAGACCTGTCTGAGGATGACTATATATATATATATACATTTATATACTCATCCAATACTACGCATGAGTGCATATGTATGCATGTGTCTTTTTATATTTGTGTGTGTATGTGTGTCTATATATGCAATTACGTACGGGTGTGTGCTTGCGTTCTTTTTGTGGGTGCATACCTACATATGAGTCATTACGTGCAGATCTCTGTGTGTGTGTGTGTGCGAGTGTGCGTTTGATTCTGCATGTATATGTCTGTGGGTGTGAGCAAGTGTGCGTATGTGTGTTTTCGTGCAGGTGTGTATGCTGTGCGTGTTTGTGAGAGTATATATATATATATATATATATATATATATATATATAAAAATATGTGTGTGTGTGTTATTGTGTTGGTGTTTGTGTGTGTATGTGTATGTATGTGCAGATATGTGTTTACGTTCAGGTGTATGTATGTCTGTGTATATATATATATGTGTGTGTGTGTGCGTGTGCGTGTGCGTTTGCGCTTGAGTCTGCATGTATATGTCTGTGGGTGTGAGCAAGTGTGCGTATGTGTGTTTTCGTGCAGGTGTGTATGCTGTGCGTGTTTGTGAAAGTACATATATATATATATATATATATATATTTGTGTGTGTGTGTGTGTGTGTGTGTGTGTGTGTGTGTGTGTGTGTGATTGTGTTGGTGTTTGTGTGTGTATGTGTATGTATGTGCAGATATGTGTTTATTTCAGGTGTATGTATGTCTGTGTATATATATATATGTGTGTGTGTGTGTGTGTGTGTGTGTGTGTGTGTGTGTTTCTCTGTGTGTGTGCGTGTGTGCCATAATCACACCATTTGTGCGATAGAAATGTGTGTCTAATCGCATTCAACTCTCGCCAGATCTCGTTTGCCCCGGCAGTTCTGGTTGTGCCACTCAAAAGGCGTCTCGATTCAAGTCATTGTCGAACAGATGCTTGATAACCGACTGAAGAGGTCATGGAACCACCTCAACTTCCATAAAGTTGAATAGAAACGCCCCCTATCTCATCTCACGACCTTCGTTCGTTACGAAAAGAAATCGATGAAAGAGAGAAGGACTGACCCATTGAATTGGAGCAGTGAATAAAATTTATAAAGGTGAAAGAGAGAGCTACAAAGAGAGAGAGAGAGAGAGAGAGAGAGAGAGAGGCAGAGAAAGGTGATAAGAAGGTCATAGGGTTGAGGCAAGTAGGAAAGAAGGAAGGAAAGAAGGAAAAAAGAAGGAATGGCAGAGAAAAAGAATGGAAGGAAAAAGAACCTCAAAGAGATAAAAGAAAGGAAGGGTAGAAATGAAGGAGGAAAGAAAGGAAGAAAGAGGAAAAGGAAGGAAGAAAGAAATCAAGGTAAAAGGAAGAAAGGAAAGAAGGAAGGAATAGAAGAAAAGAGGGAAGGGGAGTAAAAGGTTTGAAGAGGTGGAGAGTAGTGAGCTTTTCGTTTTTTGGAAAGAAAAAAAGAAAGAAAGAAAGAAAGAAAGAAAGAAGGGGAAAAAGAATGTAGGAATCGGCGATAAAAAGGTTTGACAGGAAAGAAAGAAGTTAATTTCAGTTTTTAGAAAAAAAAGGGAGAAGAAAAATGTTGAAATGAAAAGATTTGGTTTGGTTTGGTTTAATGGCATATCAACCATTGTAGGTTATTTAATGCCAAATCCACTTTATAACATGTATATTAAATATACAGGATTTGGTTGGTTGGTTTTTATGGCATATCAACCATTCTAGGTTATTTAATGCTAAATCCTCTTTATACATATATATCAAATATATAGGATTAGGTTTGGTTGGGTTTTATGGCATATCAACCATTGTAGGTTATTTTATTCCAAACCCTCTTTATACATATATATCAAATATATGTGATTTGGTTTGGTTGGTTGGGTTTTATGGCATATCAACCATTGTAGGTTATTTAATGCTAAATCCTCTTTATACATATATATCAAATATATAGGATCTGGTTTGGTTAGGTTTTATGGTATATCACCCATTGCAGGTTATTTAATGCTAAATCCTCTTTATAACATATATGTAAAATACACAGGATTTGGTTGGTTTGGTTTTATGGTATATCAACCATTGTAGGTTATTTAACGCTAAATCCTCTTTATAACATATATATATTAAATATACAGGATTTGGTTGGTTGGGTTTTATGGCATATCAACCATTGTCGGTTATTTAATGCTAAATCTACTTTATACATATATATCAAATATGTAGGATTAGGTTTGGTTGGGTTTTATGGCATATCCATCTTTGTAGGTTATTTAATGCCAAATCCTCTTTATACATATACATTAAATAGATAGGATCTGACTTGGTTTGTTTTTTATGGCATATCAACCATTGTTGGTTATTTAATGCCAAATCCTCTTTATAACATATATATTAAATATATAGGATTTGGTTTGGTTGGGTTTTATGGCATATCAACCATTGTAGGTTATTTAATGCCAAATCCTCTTTATACATATATATTTAGTATATAGGATTTGGTTTGGTTGGGTTTTATGGCATATCAACCATTGTGGGTTATTTAATGCCAAATCCTCTTTATACATATATATTAAATATATAGGATTTGGTTTGGTTGGGTTTTATGGCATATCAACCATTGTAGGTTATTTAATGCCAAATCCTCTTTATACATATATATTAAATATATAGGATTTGGTTTGGTTGGGTTTTATGGCATATCAACCATTGTAGGTTATTTAATGTCAAATCCTCTTCATACATTTTTTTTAATATAGGATTTGTTTTTGTTTTGTTTTATGGCATATTAAATATTGTGGGTTATTTAATGCCAACTCTTTTTTATACATATATTATTTCTTATATAATTATTCACACAGTTAAATAGTTTCACTTATTTCTGTCTAATACGAATAATGCTATTTACTCTTCATCATTTGTTTTGCGCACAGTTTAATGTTTTCAAGAATTGAGCATCGGTCATTTGTTTACACGCAGTTAAATGATCAAACAGTTCTATTTCTAACAATTCAGTTGAGTATGTCAATAAAGTTAAATGCTCCCAAATTTTTCTATGTATCACGAGCAATTTAGTTTAGGACAAGTCATTTGTTTGCGCTCAGTATAAATGTTAAAAAGTTCTATTTGACCCATAGTTAGGACCCTATCAGGTGCTACCATTCTGGGTCAGAGTGGAACTGTGAGTGATGGCAGTGAAGGGTTACTCCGCATTCCCCAAAGATCCAGCATGACTGAAGTGTCATGATCAGATTGCTCAGTGTCATAACTAGGATACTCGTTGGAGTGGCGGGTTTTACTCCTCTGCAGAGATGCAGTTGGTGTATTCAACAGCCCCAGCCGTCTGGGCCCGAATTGAAAGAAGGAACTCACTTCAAGATATAAGATCCTGGAAAAGAAGAACGTCGCTCAAGAGTTCATCCAGCACTGCCTTGTGAGTTTTTTTGTGAGATGGGAGGTAAGGGGCCGAACAGCTGCTGTTTTGTAGGTTTCTGCTTCCTAAATGTAGCAAGTATTGCAATCGAATAGGAATAAATTTTAAACAGATCTGCTTGACCCACAAAAGCCAGGGTGGACCTGGGAGTAATGACAATGAAGAGGTACTCCGTAATTTTCAGATCTCTAAAACAAGAGCCTCACCATCATTTGTAGTCGTGTGTCTTACCCAGGACAGAATTTTTTAGGAGTAGGGGTCTTACCTTCCGGCAGCGTAGTGCCAACCCTGAAGAGAATCTTTTTCTACTGAATGGACTTTATTCTTTCTTCGTTGTTTCCTTCTTTTCTTTCCTTTTTTTAAAATTTTTAAAATTTTGGGGGGCCTGTAGAAAACACCGACGAGGAGAAAGACACCTCCCGACAAATGTCCGTGATATGACATGAAACAATCAGATGGTGACGCTCCAGTAATGCAGGCGTTTGGGGAATGAGGAGTACCCCTTCCTTGCAATTGTTCCCAGGTCCACTCTAGCGCCTAAAACAGTCTTATCTATGGGCCGAATAGAAATATTTCATTTGAACTGAGTGCAGACAAATTGTTGTATATTGACCTTCGACCAGGCAAAACATGCCATTCCAAAGTGATGCACCGGAATGAAGTCACACATTCCAATGGCAGTTATGAGAAGAAATCGCGTAGGCGGGCTTAGCTGAAAATATGGGACAAGGTAAATTCCCATGGTACACTCATAGACTGATGCACCGGAAGAGAGTGACCTGTGAACTTCATGACAGTTATTTCCGCTTGATGACGATCAAACATGCCATTCCAAAGATTGAGTGGGTGATTGAACTATTATATAACTCGGTGAGGACAGGAAGTCTGGAGTTGGAGATCAGAGAAGTCGGAGAAAGATGTGGTAGAGAAAGCCACCACCCGGTAGAAGAGGCCATCGGGACCGCCAGCGAGTTGGAGATCAGAAGAGTTGGAGACAAGATGTGGTAGGGAAAGCCATCACCCAGCAGAAGGGGCCCTCGGGACCCCCGAAGGAGTTTGGAGACCAGACCAGTTAGAGAGAAGATGCTGGAATGAGAACATGTCCCAGAGAGGCTGGGCCCCCTGGCCCCCGGTTGAGCAGTCCAGGAGAACGAGAACGACACACGGTGATGCCCGGAGGGGCTGGGGAGGTCAATGTGTTGCAGTCTTTGTTCAGTCTCCAACTCCCTCTCACACGCTACCTTACAAATAAAATGAGAGGTACATATTTTTCTAAAGAAGTCTTAGCTCGTCTTCTTCGTTGTGTATATATGTATATGTATTATGTGTTTGTATTGTTAATCATGGTCATGTCTATAAACAAAATGACATGGTAAATTGAATAATTTGAAATATAACTATTTGGTCATTTAACTATGTATAAACAAATGACGGATATTTAATTGAATTGTTAGTGATACATAGCAATACTTGCAACCATTTAACTTTATTGACATATGATAAATTGAATTACTAGAAATAGAACTGTTTGATCATTTTATCATGTTTAAACGAATGACGGATGTTTAATTGAATTGTTAGTGATACATAGCAATACTTGGAAATATTTAAGTTTATTGACTTATGCTAAATTGAATTACTAGAAATAGAACTGTTTGATCATTTTATTATGTTTAAACAAATGACGGATGTTTAATTGAATTGTTAGTGATACATAGCAATACTTGGAACCATTTAACTTTGTTTTTTTTATGATTTCAGGTTCAACTGAAAAGCTAGGGCAGGATATAACTCAAGGTCAGTTTTTAAGTTTGAATTCAGAGTTTTCCTTCTCCTAGACTAGTTGCCTCACCAAGGCTGAAGAACACAGTCTGCCCTACCATTTACCCTTAACTGGAGGGATAATAATTGGATTCATACCTTTCCCAAGGGTATTAGTGCTATGTGAAATGCAATCAGTCTTGTCCTTTCTTTTTCATAATCGTCATTTATTTGTCGAAGTTTATATGGATCGAAGCGACTAACAATGGTCCTTAGTAGACAATAATAGCTTTAGGTAACTATTCTTAATACAAATAAATTGTCACACTGCTATATAAGTAAGTAATTGGCGACCGTACTTGAGAGTAACTCGAAGGCTCCCTTTTCAATAGCTACTACCCAGAGGTGTTAGGGAGGGCGCTACTCTTCACCCCTGGATTGCTCCATTTTACCCTCGATACGTACCTTATAATGCTAAGTGTTAAGAAAGGAAGTATCAATAACCATTTTTTAAGTCTTTGGTATGACTCGACCTGAGATTGAACCCTGATCTCAAGGACCTTTGGTGAACACTCAACCTACTAGGCACTGTTGTATAGTTTCAACTAACTAATAATAACCCTTACAAAACAATAATAGTTTTGTGTAACTACTCTTAACACAAATAATTCAAAGTTATATGGCATCAAATATTCCTTTGTAAAACAAATAATTTCCATATAGTAGTATGGTTTCAAGTATTCCTATCTACTACAAATAATTATATGGTTTCAAGTAGTTATTTCTTTTCATAGCAGTCATTTGTTTATATGGTTCCATTAACAAATAATAATTGTAAGTAAACAATTAGAGTTTTAAAAAGCCATTGTAATACAAATTATTTTGGGGGTGTCCTCATTGTGTCATGTTTAAAGCGATGGACTACGGAATCGTAGTACGTGAGTTCGTACTCCAGTCGCGCTATTACGTTCACATTGGGCAAATACTCTTTGGAAAGGTATGAACCCCCTAATCCTTCCAGCTATGGGTTAAATAGTACCACTACTGTTCTTCTAGGAGAATGGCTTTGGCATTAAATGACCAACAAAGGTTGATAAACAAAGAAACCAAACAAATTATTTACCGGTAAACGGCATCATATATTCCCATGAAATACGAATAATTTCTACACGGATCTATTTAGGGGGTGTCCTCGTGGTGTAATGGTTAAAGCGATGGACTGCGGACTCGTAGTACGTGAGTTCGTACTCCAGTCGCGCTGTTACGTTCACTTTCGGGCAAATACCCTTGGGAAAGGTATGAACCCCAGGGTTAAATAGTACCACAACTGTTCTTCTAGGAGAATGGATTTGGCATTAAATAACCTAAAAAGAGTTGATATGCCATTAAACAAGGAAACCAAACGGATCTATTTAACCCACAGACGTGACTCTAACGGATGATGGCCAAGTTGCCTGGGACTGCAGAATATTCCGACTGCATCTACGCAAAGGGGTAAGACTCCCTCCTACGTGTATCCATGATATGACATTAAACACTCTTATGGTAAGGCTCCCGTAATACTGGAGCTTTGGGGAATACAGAGTACCTTTTCATTACCATTACTCCCAGGTTCTCTCCGTGTAATATAATGGCCGAGGTATTTCGTTTTATGCCTTTGGGTTTAGTTAGGCTGAGAACCTTTTGACTCAGTGCATGGGTTACTTAGGTGCAACATTAACGCAGGTGTTCACGCAAGCGTGCGGAGCAGACGTATCACTCAGAGATGTCACAATAGCTTTCCAGATGGGAAACAGGGCTAGAGAGTGCGGGTGGCGTCACACACCTGAAGTGCGCGGAGGATTTT
>CAUZXS010003902.1:7500-12500 GCA_963585895.1 Sepioteuthis lessoniana | reverse complement strand
TGGGAGTAATCGCAGAGTATTGGTACTCAGCATTCGCCAAGGATCTGAATCTGGTGTCTCACCATCACATGGTTTAGTATCATATCCAGAGCTGAGAATAATTTGGTGCCTATTTCGAGTATCCCTGCAGTAATAAAAAAAGATGATATAGAAATATTTCACTCACATTCAAAACCAGGAGGTGCTCGTGGTGTAATGTTTATCGTCGTAAGAAATGCACTCGGCGACGCGAGTTCAAATCCTGGGCAAGGCTGTTTGTATTTAACTTAGCATTAGTATCTGTGGGAAAGGAATGAATTAAAGCTGCTGGATCTCTTTTAACATGCCGTTGGAGCAAAAAAAATAAACAGGAAATAGAGTTGTCCCCCAGAAGAAGTCCCACGCAAATTGCATTGGTGCCTTGCTAGAAGGAGGTGTGTCAACGTGCTACGCGTAGGTGGCAGACTTGAGGTATGACCACGAGAATTTATGTGAGCGTTCAGAATATTATATAACTAGCAGAGACGAGTGGAGAAGAGAAGGTTGTGGAAGGCAGCAACTAGATGTCACATCACTCTGGGTCCTTGCGTTGAACCAGACTACCCAGGGGTGAGAAGCAAGGAAAAACTCAGATGATTCGATGCATTGAGATGGCCCTCTTCAGGCTCGCGAAAATAGAGAAAGGAGGGGAAATTAAGATGATTCGATGCTTTGAAGTGACCCTAAACAAGTCTCGCGAAAGTAGAGAACAAAGAAGAAAAGGCAGAACAGATTTCACCCCAGATTTGTCCCTCGGCCTCTGTGTGTGCAGCCCAGCCGTCTTCGACATTCTCTCACTCCATTTATTCATAAGTTTCGGATCATAAAAGGAAAAGAAAAGAAGCAGATTTATTTTTGTACATCAGCGTTGGTGTTTTTTTCTGCTATACCGCAAAACCTGTTAAACCGCGCTTAAAGATTAACCTTGTGACAAATTCTGCTCATACTTTGGCGCAGGTAGATATAAGCAATCAAAAACCTGCTAAGAATATTTTTCTGCAATTATTAAAATAAATTATAAACTTTAAAGCATTCTAATTTCTACAATACAGAAAGATGGCCCGACTGATTTTTTTTTCAAGAAATTATTTGGGGTTTTCTAAAAGTCTACTTAACCTAACCTAAGTAATTCAGAATATGTTTGATTCTTTAACAAAAAAGTTAACTTAGCTTGGATTCGTCAGTTTATCGCAACAAATATTCAGATTTTTAGTTCGCCATCTTCAGTTTATCCCAACAGCAGAAATGGAGCCATACCATCTGATAGAGGATACTTGAAGTGATTGTTTGTTTGTTATATATAATGACTGTTGACATGGATTTGGGGTACGTTTCTGGTGACCCCGTGTGCATTGACAGGCTGTCACGTTGTAATTAATAAACAGGGGGATGGCAGTGCGTCGGTGAAGGCCGGTCGAGCAGGTATGTAACCAGAAGGAAACCACGTGATATGAGAACTACGCGGTCAGATTTAGACACTCAGTCCAGTCAGAATCGAGAGTCGAGCCAGGGATACGCAGCAGATGAGAGGCGTTAGTGTCGTCTCTGACGATACGGCTTGCAAGAGGGTGCAAGCGTTAGCACTCACTGGCTCCAGGATGAAGATATGGGGCAAGAAGAAGTCCCTTCTCTCTGAGTATATGTCTCTCTATCTATCTCTCAAACTTACAACAAATTGTGCCCCTTTCGAAAATAAATTGAGAGAGAGATATTTTTATATTGTGTTTCGTTTCGTTAATTGAATTTCGTGAATCACGTTTGATTATCTCGTTGGTGAATCCATAAAACACAATATGACATAGCTTCATTTGAACTGTTTCTTGATTTGGTTTGGTTTCTTTGTTTAATGGCATATAAACCTTTGTAGGTTATTTAATGCCAAAATCATTCCCCAAGAAGTACAGTAGTAGTTCTATTTAACTCATAGCTGGGAAGATAAGAGGGTTCTTACCTTTCTCAAAGGTATTTGCCCGAAATAAACAGTGCGACTGGAGTTCGAACTCGCTTACTACGATTTCACAGCCTATCGCTTTAACCATTACACCACGAGGTCATCCCCAATTGTTTCTTGATTACAATACTTAGTTTTTATTTTTCATAAATATGACCGTACTGGGAGAAATACGAGAGTTATATCAACATCATGTTGTCAGATATTCAGGCATTTTGTTCACACATATTGATTTCAATGGGATCAATAACTGCGATCCAATCGATTAACTCCACTTGTAATCTTGAGTAAACTGAAATATATTCTGGCTGTTGCAATTTTGTTTCCCATCAATGTAACCCCATGTTATGACTGTCTTTAATTGGAATCATTTTGAGATGAGGCTTCTTAATCTGAGAATTATTTTTTTTAAATTTATTGCGGACTTTTTGTCCTCATCTTGGTAGTTTTTGTGTTGTTTCTTCTTTCACTACTTTTCGGCCAAATTTCACCTCTGGCCTTCTTCAGGTGATTTACTGCGACCTCGGATAGGAATGCCGAGTCTTGTAACCGTATCCCCAGTAATTACTGCCTTACATAGTTGTTGTCTATCGCACCACGTTTTTGACCAAGTAAACCTCTGGCCGGCTTGGGTAGGATTTGAAACCGCTATCATCTGACAAGGCTCACCTGGAACCGTAGATACTCAACACCTCCATCCGCTGCCAGAGGTTTAAAATGATTCCAATTCAAGACAATTACAAAATCGGTACGGACCCGACAATGGAAGACCAGATAAGGAGAACAAATAATTAGATTTAAAAGACCAAAAAATCCAACCTTGATCGCCCTTCGGGGCCAGTGGCGCAGCTGATGGAGGTGTTGAGTCTCTACGGTTCCAGGTGAGCATTGTCAGAAGATAGCGGTTTCAAATCCTACCCAAGCCGACCAGAGGTTTACTTGGTCAAAAACGTGGTGTGATAGACAACAACTATGGAAGGCAATAATTACTGGGGATACGGTTACAAGACTCAGCATTCCTATCCGAGGTCGCGGTAAAAATCACCTGAAGAAGGCCAGAGGTGAAATTTGGCCGAAACGTAGTGAAAGAAGAAACAACACAAAAACAACCAAGATGAGGACAAAAAGCCTGCAATAAATAAAAATAATCAATTCTCATGTTATGACTGTTCCTCACTTTCCGAAAGAGATATTAATCGACGACCTTTGTCGGGGGTGAACCGAATGCTCCTTTTTCAATAGCTACTACACAAAGGTTTTTAGGAGGGCGCTACTCTATTCCCTGGATTGCTCCACTTTACCCTTGATCCCTACCTTATAATGCTGAATGTGAAGCAAGGTGGTATCGAGTACCATTTTCTGAGTCTTTGGTATAACTCGACCTGGATTGAACGTCGGTCTACCGGACTATTGGCGAACACTCTACCTATTTGGTGAATGGTTTCTCTTATTTCAATCAAATACGAATAGTTTTATTTACTATTAATCATTTGTTTGCACACAGTTTAATGTTCTCACGTACAACTCTTTATCACTGACAGTCGAATTAAACGACCATGCGTTTACACACAGCTGAAACATCAAACAGTTCGATTTCAAACAATTCAGTTTTGCATGTCAATAAAGTTATAATGTTCCAAGTATTGCTATGTATCTCTAACAGTTCTTTTAAACTTGAGTCATTTGTTTACATCGCCGACTGGGGCCATCATTTTGAATGTAAAATGTAGATGAATGTAAAAACAGTTCAATTTCAAACAATTCAGTTTAGCATGAATACACAGTTTTACTGTCAAGCAGTTCTATTTGACCCAAAGATAGGATCCCAACAGATGCTACCACTCCAGGCCAGAGTGGACTGGGCCACATACTCTGAATGAGAAGTATCAGAAATTTGTCTGAAATTCAAAGATGAAGCTTTTTTTTTTTCATCATACAACGTCTGAAAGCACGTGCGATACCCTAGCCTCATCAGCCGCCAACCAGGGTGATAGTTGACGGCTGATGAGGCTAGGGTATGAAGCTTTATAATTAATTAGATATTTGGACGATTGACATCATCTTTATTGTTATACTCATAACATTTCAACCGATATGTCCATCGGCCTTCTTCAGGTGTTTCGGGAATCCACGCAGAATCTCGAATTGAACCCTTTATTAGAATCACAGGAGTAGACTATTCCAATTCCGTTTATTAGGACCAGATAGAAGTGTTAGGCTATAATAAACATTCCATGTTACTCTTACCGAGATTGAACCTGCAACCTCCATATGATTTTACTCAGAAACGTTTTCCAACAAAACACCTAATCTCACTGCGCCATGCGTCCTTGACAAATTCAATTTTGGAACTTATGAACCAAATGTCTCATAAGAGAGGTGCCCGTGGTGTAATGGTTATCGTCACCGGATATGGACACGGCGATACGAGTTCAATTGCATTTCACATAGCACTAATACCCTTGGGAAAGGTATGAATCCAATTATTCTCCCTCCAGCTATGGGTAAATAGTAGGGCCGACTAGGTTCTTCAGCCTTGGTGAGGCAACTAGTCTAGGAGAAGGAAAACTCTGAATTCAAACCTTTAAAAATTGACCTTGTGTCATATCCTGCCCGAGCGGAGGGGTTGGGTAAATAGGATCAACTCATAAGATGATCATCTCCACTATCATGTCAAATATTTTTATACCATAGCTCATTATGGTAATTTTTTACATGTTTGTTTGCACCCAGTTTGAATGTCCAAAATTTGACCCTATCAGGTGCTACCACTCCCGGCCAGAGTGTACAGGGAGCGATTGCAATGAAGGGATACTCTGCAGTTCCCAAAGCTCCTACATTACAGGAGCCTCTTCATGAGATTGTTTAATGTCATATCCAGGACACTCGTTGAGGTGTGTGTGTGTGTGTGTATGTATGTGTGTGTGTGAGTGAGGGCTTTACTCCTATGCAGAAATGCAGTCGGTGTATTCTACCGCGCCAATCGACTGGGTTACGAGTAGTTGGATTCATAGCTTTCCCAAGAGTATTA
>CAUZXS010003902.1:0-2500 GCA_963585895.1 Sepioteuthis lessoniana | reverse complement strand
AAACAATTTTTTTTATATCAAAAAGACTTGATTCGGCATTAAATGACCCGAAAAGGGTTGATATGTCGTAAAACAAAACAGCCGACAAACCAAGCATGCAAAAAAAAAATTTCTTATTTGATGCCTTATATACACACACGCACACACACATACACACACACACACACACATATATATATATATATAAAGGAGAGGTAAGGGCTACAGCTACTACCTGGTACCGATCTAACTATTCGCAGGAAATATATAATTGAAGTTCTTAATAATGACAGGAGAAAAAATCGATCAAACAGAAGGATTTCTGATGGGGCTAAAGTCGTTCATAGATTCCGTATGGTACGTTTTGATTCTATGGATTAAAATATTCTGATTTTGTGAGTTAATAAAGAAATGTATAGACGATCTGCGAATCCGCTGTGTTCCCGTTGCTGTAGCGGTCCGTGATCATATATATATATATATAATTTAAGAAAAACAACAAACCGGTCACATTAGGATTATAAATTTATTTCCATCCTGTTACGCGTTTTTGAAAATTTCAAAAACACGAAAAAAATTTAACAGGACCTCTTCAGATCCTATGGATAAAAAAAACTAGAATAGACACAGAAAAAGGTGGGAGGGGATAGAAGAGGGGTGAAGAGTTATCTCCTCATTTAGCCCACTTCCGTTTTTATTTTAATTTCGGTTAGAAATGTAGTAAATTTATTTTAAAAAAAATTTTATTTTTTATTTTAATTTTTAAATTCTAATTACCTTTTGACTTAAAATACAGATTTAATATTAAATTAGATTTAAACTTTATTCAATAACTTTACGTAATGATACAGTAATAATTATATTAAATTAAAACCAAGATTTAATTAATTTTAAATTATTTTAAAATTTCAAAACTATTTAGAACCTATTTATCAGTTACACTTTTTATTAGTACGTATATATGATATGTTTTTTCACAATTTTCTATCTAACATTTTATTTTATTTATTCATTTACATTAATTCTCAGTTTAACTCTATGCTTTTTAAAAAAAATTTAAAGTTAATTATCTATAGTTTAAATTTAACCCTATGCCTACCCCTAGCTATTAATTCACTTCTCTTATCTAATAATTTTTTCGGCTCTGGAAAAAGCAAAATGTGCATTTTTCTTCTAAACACGGATTGCATCTACTGTCGAAAGACTTTGGAGTATTAGATCTATATGTATATATATCTTAATATGAAATCTTGCTTTCAGCTTAAAATTCCCCCTAAAAGACACCCCTCTCTCTCTCTTCATTCGTCCCTTAAATTCATCGCTCTTGGTAGATGCTCTTGACAGCATCCAGTGTCCTCACAAAATGATAGAAACACCTGGAAATTTCAGACAAATTCATTTTAATTTAGTTTTCTGTTAGCAGCCCTCCCATGAATTCTGGAAACTCCTTTCTTCCAGTCATTAAGTTCTGCAGACATTTTCGGAGCTGTATTCTTGTGATCCTTCTTTACAATATGCGTAAGAGTCCGACAGTCCCTGTCATACAGCTACCTCTATCTTACAAAGTTTTACTTCAGTGAGGAGGTTTTTCCTTCTTTCTCAAATGCTGAAGTTCCTTTCGAGACAGTACTCCTTGCTACCCCAAATAATTCAGCAGTTTTTGTAACACTAGCGCCTGCTATACGAGCATCTGAATTTGACTTCTTTTAAAGATTTATAGAACTGCCATTTTAAGGAATTGTGATAAATTTCTTTTGATGATATCAGTAAAAAAGAACAATTTTAGTAAAATAAGATAAGATGAATAAACAACGAATAAAAAAAATAAAATAACAAACGTCTGATGGTTTTATAGTGTTGTATAGTAATCAAGGAACAAAAGAAACACTTCTTTTTAAAAATATATCTCTCTCATTTTATTCTTGAAAAGAGCACACAGTTTGTTGTAACTTTGAGAGATAGATAGAGAGACATATACTCAGAGAGGGGATTTCTTCTTGCCCCACATCTTCTTCCTGGAGCCAGGGGGTGCCAACCCTTGCACCCTCCTTACAAGCCGTATCGTCAGAGTCGACCTAACGCATCTGATCGTCTGCGTATCCCTGGCTAGATTCCCGATTCTTTGGACTCTGTCTAAATCTGACCGCGTGGTTTTTCTTCCTGTTACACACCTGTTGGAACTGAATGCACTGACGCGCTGGCCCACCCCCTGTTTACTAATCACAACGAGAAAGCTTATCAAACACATGGGGTCACTAGGAACGAACCGAAAATCCATGTCATATGTTATATAATAATAGGTGTTTCTGAATTATGATACTAAGCTTCTAGGTGTTTCAATTAATTTGTTAACTCCTCTCTCTCCCTATCTCTCTCTCTCTCTCTCTCTCTCTCTCTCTCTCTCTCTCTCTCTCTCTATATATATATATATATATATATATATATATATATATATATATATATATATATATATATATATATATATATATATATATATATATATATATATATATATATATAT
>CAUZXS010003901.1:65000-115000 GCA_963585895.1 Sepioteuthis lessoniana | reverse complement strand
CTTAAATTTATAAATAAAATTATACCAAGTATTATAGATAATACCATATTAAGAATTATTCTTGAATAACATTAGTGATAGGAATAACAATGATAGCAGCTGCAGAAATAAAAAAACTACAAACAGAAAAAGAAATTTAATATGGTTCAACCCCCGCCTCATTTTGTAAATCATCTATTAATATAGGTAAGTACTTCCTAAGGTTTATAGATAAACATTTCATTGGAAATAACCCAATTTTTAACAGGAAAACAATTAAAATCATTTATTCTTGCGCTAATAATTTATACAAAATCATTAGCAACCATGATAAGAATTTAATTGAAAATTTGTGTGTTGATAGACAAGTTTTGAATGAACCATTATGCAACTGCAGGGTTAAAAAAGAATGTCCTGTAGGTGGTAAATGTAATTACAACAATGTAGTGTACAAGGCAACCATTTTCCCAATGGAAAACAGAAAGGACAAAAAAATATATTTTGGAATTTCTGCTGGAAATTGGAAGCAGTGGTTTTATAGTCCTAGACATTCTTTTTCTAACTCTTTCTAAATGGTTCTTGAGATTGAAGGATAGTGGCCTTACACCATTAGTTAGACGGAATTTTATAAAAAGATCAACCACCCCAAGTAATTTCAGAAGTAGATATAATCTCTGTCAAAAAGAAAAAAATTAGTGTTATAAAATATGGAAATACCAGTAAATTACTAAATCAAAGAAATGAATTGATATTTGAATGTCACCATAAAAATAGATATAAGCTTATGTGAATTGATTTTAGGCTTTATATTTATATATATATATATATATATATATATATAATCGACAGCAATAACAGCAACTTTCTTAATATAAATATATATATATATATATATATATATAGTAAAGGTACTTTAGATTTTAGTATATGTTTTAAGATTTGATCTAAATTAATTTTATTTTTTTAACAGCTGTTTTATTTATCTAAATTATGTAATAAGCGACGTAAGCTATTTATTTATTTTGAAATTACATATTATGAATGATTTTTTGTAGTACACGGTAAGTAAAGTAAAGTAGGCGACCATAGTCGAGGGTGACCCGAAGGCTCCCTTTTCGATAGCTACTACACCAAGGTGTAGGGGAGGGCGCTACTCCTTTCCCTGGATTGCTCCACTTTACCCTTGATACATACCTTATATTGCTGAGTGTTAAGCAAGGAGGCATCAAGTACCATTTTTTGAGTCTTGGTATGACTCGACCTGGGATTGAACCCAGGTCTCCCGGGCGATTGGCAAACACTCTAACAGACCACCCCATTCATTACCATTGCTCCCAGGTCCACTCTAGCAACTGATGGGGCCCCATCTATGGGTTAAATAGAACTAAATTGTATACTTATGCTAGACTGAATTGTTTGAATTAGAACTGTTTGAATAATCTGAATAGCTTGAAATAGATATTTTTTGACAATTAATCTCTGTACTCATGCTAAACTGAATTGTTTGAAATAGAACTATTTGTATAAAATGGATTTGGCATTAATTAACCTACAAAGGTTGATATGCCATAAAACCCAACCAACCAACCTATGCACCACTGCCTTTCTGTTTACACAGGTGCATCCTGCAATCACTTTGTTAACACAACTGGAATATCCAGCTCTGTCAAGAGTCAATATGCAGTGTGTGTGTGTGTGTGTGTGTGTGTGTGTATATATATATATATATATATATATATATATATATATATATATATATATATATACACACACACACACACTTGTGTGTGTGTTTATCTGATATCTATACATATGTATAGTCAACATTTGAAATTATTTGTACACTCATCAATTTTGAATATTTTTATGCATTTCTAAGAATCTAATGCCCGTATCATGATGTTTTTTTATATGTTAATAAGCGTAAAAAAATGAATATTAAGCCCAATTTTCAAAACAATAGATTAAATACAACACATTTGATGGGCAAATTATGTAAGATAAGAAAAGACAAAATATTTGTACAGCAGAAAATATCATTTTAAATCGACTCATGTAAGCATAAATAATTTTGTCCCTGGTAAATTTCTTGTATCTTTCAACAACAAAAAAAAACTGCGATGTCTGACCAAAAACCTCCTTTCGTATTCAACAATTATCCTCTCTGTTGTCTCTTTAAACTGACTGCCGCTTCTCTTCTAATCAATTCGTATCTAATGCAAATTCAAAAATCCCTGAGTGACAACGTTCATAGTTTTTATGTTCTTTTCTGCCTGACTTCATTTGCATGCGCATCTTCACTCTCTATGGTTTTAAGTGACTGCCGGCATGAAAATAAATGACCATTTGCAATATAAGCTTGCTCAGGGCAGCCATGTTTTTTCCAATCAAAAAAAAAAATCTTGTACATGGAGCATATGTGCTGGTGTGAGTGGTGATTTTCATCCTAATTTTCACTACACTCCCCCTTGATCTCGTGATCACAAATATAGCATGGGGGCGGCACCCATTTCTACTGGGTGCTTCTTCACGGAAGTGTAGGGCATTGTTCTGTCAGGTTTCCTGCATTCCCTCCATCTCTCCTAGTTTGGTCATCTTCATTTTTGGTATCTTCCTCAGACATTAACTGAGCAGATGAATGTTGGCCTTCTGGTTCACAAATCACCATGACCCCCATCTTGCTGTGTGTCACTTTTGTCTTCCTCCATAACAGCTTACTTGTCACATCAGTGAAGGTCTTTTGCATGGAGCGGGTGTGCCATTGACCAGCACTGTCTGAGAACTGATCCATTGTAAAATCTGGTGGTGTATCAGCAGTCCCTGGTTTGACCCAGACAGGTTTCCCAACCTGGTATACATTACTTCTGACTTCAGGTGGAGACGGTTTGGGGTCTATGCCCGTCACATGCTGCTCATACTGGTATATGCCATTCGCTGGTGTGCTAGATATTGTTTCGTTATCTTTGGGTGTCACATTATACCAGTACAAGGCTCCCGCTATCGAGCAACGCGACCTCATGGCTATTCTCTTAACAGTGTGGTGACACCACTCCACAGTGCCATTACCTTCTGGGATATAAGCACTCTGGTATTCTCATTGATGTACCCCATTCATTTATGAAAGCGAGGAAAGTTTGGCTACAGAAAGCTGGGACATTATCTGTCAGTATTTGCCGTGTTCAAAGAAGATAGACTTCAGTTCTCACATGATGGCCGATGTATCCTGATGTGCCAGCTGGTGTCACACAGTGAAACGTGTCGGCCTGCAACCGGCCAGCATCAAGAATCCATTGCCACTGTAAGGGGTTATGTCCATACCAAGCCAATACCAGTTATTTCCCACTTCTATTCTTCCCTTTTCCCACCAAGCCGGAGCTGGGTCGATCAATTGGCAGTCTTTGCAAGTTTGTATCATCAATCTGACTATTGCTTTCATGGTAGAGGGGCATATTCTACGGCAGAAATAGGTTGTACGTCTGATGCCAGGATGTCCAAATTGTCAATGTATGGTTCGGATTCGTTCAGGTGTTAACTGAGCCGTCAGAGCAGCACACTTCAGGGGTGAGGAATTGGACGTGTGCCTTATCAACTCCAACCATTTCTTTCAACTGGCATCTTGCTTGCAGCTTTGGTTCTTATGTTGTATATTGGCCTTCGACCTGGCCAAACATGCCATTCGCGTAGGCGGGCTTGGCTGAAATAATGGGACAAGGTAAAAATCCCATGGTACACTCATAGACTGATGCTTCGGAAGAGAGTGACCTGTGAACTGCATGACAGTTATTTCCGCTTGATGACAATCAAACATGCCATTCCAAAGATATTGAGTGGGCGATTGAACTATTATATAACTCGGTGAAGACAGGAAGTTAGAGAGCTGGAGATCAGACGAGTTAGAGACAAGATGTGGTAGAGAAAACCACCACCCAGCAGAAGGGGCCCTTGGAACCCCCAATTGAGTTTGGAGACCCGTTGGTGACAAGATGTGGTAGAGAAAGCCAGCACTCAGCAGAAAGCTGAGCCCCCGGGCCTCTGGTTGAGCCTCATCTTTATTCATTGTGCCATTATGATTCTGCATGCATATGTGCATATATGTATTATGTGTTTGTATAGTTAATCATGGTCATGGCTATACAACACTTACTCTTCCTGTCAGTGCGTTGGTTAGCCAATAGTAGACGCACATGGCGTCTGTACAGATGAACTGTTCTAGCTTGCCATTGTAACACAAGGTTGAGACTTTTCACTGTGGCGTCAAGCTCTGCTAAATTTATATGCTGGGCATTGTTTGTCAGACAAAGCCAGCAGGCATCTTCCAGGATGTCACCATGTCTTTCCAACACCACGCCCGTTGCCAACAAGCTTGCATCGACCCATGTGTTCAACTCTTCTCCGGATACACTCCAGTTACCTCGGACAGAGTCATCACGGGTTACCTTCGCCAGCACTTCTTCCACAACTCGCCTGAGGGAGGCATCGTCATCCGGGTCATTCCATCCCTTGGTCACTGCAGATATGTGTCTTCTTAGAAGTCTGGCTATCACGTGTAGCCAGCTGCAAACAGGAAAGGGGCCCACCAACTTCCCACACATAGAAAATACTGTGTCATCTCAGCAGGGGGTTCTAGAATTGCAGTTCCTCGCTTCCAATGTAAGGTGTTGCACTCCCCCTAAACCTTAAGGCCCAGCACTTAAGCTCCATGCTTTAGGCGCTCAGGGTCTTCACAAGTGAGACCAAAAGATTGGGTCAGCTTTTGCTCTGGTTAGTTTTGGTGGAAAAGAGCAAAAACTTAAAATGTTGGATATAGTTTGGATTTGAGAGTTATTCCAATTGTTTTCATGAATATCCTATTTTAAGATTAGTTCATGTCACTTAAATACCATTGAAGAAACCACTGGTGAAAAAAAAAAAATTACTGAACAGCTAAATTTTGAAAGCTACAAATGTAAATTCTTGGAAGAAAGATTAGTTATTAAAGATGTATGATATGGCGGTCTGTCATCATGTTGATAGAAATTCATTAGAATCAATCCATAAAATTGTAAAGAATACCCAACTTAGTAAAAGGAATGAAGATAAAACCAACACCAAATTATGCTCTTAACTGTGATATATGTATTCAAAGGAAGATGTCTAATGACAGAAATAAGATTTTGGATTGCAAGGCACAAAAATCCTTGCACTTGTACACAGTGATTTAGCAAGCCCCATTCAACCCTTAGTAAAAGATGATTATAAATATGTAATTAATTTAATAGATGACGGTTCTGGCCTTACAATGTTATATTTCTTAAAACGCAAGTCCAACACTTTGCTCGCTACAAAGAAATATCTAACTGACATTGCCCCTTACAGCCATTTAAAATGTATACGGACAGACAACGGGATGGAGTTGAATCTTTTCAATGATTACTTGTACTTAATAGGATCAAACATGAGCAGTCAGCTCCTTATTCTCCGCATCAAAATTGGACTGCTGAACGGTCATGGTGAACTTTATTTCCTATGGCAAAGTGTCTCCTTATTGAGTCAAAATTACCCAAAAACTTGTGGGTTTACACATTGATGGCTTCAGTGTATATTAGAAATTGCTGTTATGATAAAATACAAAAAAAAACCCACATGAAAGTTTTACCGGTTCAAAACCAAACTTGAATAAGATGCTTATTTTTGATATGACTTGTTTTTGTTATGTACAAAATAAAACAAAATTGGATCCTCGTTATGAAAAAAGCATCTTTGTCGATTTTTATAAACAAAGTCCAGCTTACTTGATTTATTTTCAGGAAACTATGGCTATTGAAAGAGTTAGGTGTGTAAAATTCAGACTTTTATGATAATAGCTCACTTTTGAAATCAGATAGTAATACCAAAAATACAGAATCCCTAATCCCATATAACGTAGAACCGAAAGACAACCTAAACACCAAAGGGGAGGGGCAAATAACCTATTATCCTATCTGACAAAGAAAAGACTTGATTTTTTTTGTAGTTGAAAACTTTGAATTTAACAGTGTTGATTATTGTTATACTCTGCATATGATTCTTGCTAATTACTCTAAAGCTGTAAATTCTCCTGATTCAAAAAAATGGATTTTAGCAATGAAAAGAGAATTTGATTCCTTAGTAGAAAATAATACTTTAGAATGGCAGAAGGCCCTGAAAAATAAAAATATTATTGGTAGTAGGTGTTTTTTTACTATAAAAAGTAAAAGCGACAGAAGTCATGAGTATAAACCTCATTTTATAGTCAAGGGTCACTCGCAAATACATGGCAAAGATTATAGAGAAACTTTCGTCCCGACAACAAATATGGCTTCCATAAGAATACTACTGCAAAAAGCAGTTCAGTATAACTTGTTAGTTCATCATATGGATGTTAAGAGTGCCTATTTAAATGCCCCTTTTACACTATGAAATATATGTTGAGCTGCCAAAAGGCTTTGAAGGTAAGAATGGGAATTATGTTTGGAAACTTAAAAAATCCTTATATGGGTTAAATCAGAGTGGTTGAACTTGGAATAAAATATTCCAAACTTATTTAACTACACAAAATTTCATCCAATCACCTGTGGACACCTGCATGTACTTTAAAAAATGTCTACAATCATTTATCCATCATTTTATTGTGGGTTGATGATATATTAATAGCTTCAAAAACTGAGGCAGACCTTATGCAAATTAAGACAAGACTGAACTCAAGATTCAAAATGACTGATCTTGGGAAAATATCCTGGTTTTTAGGAATACAATTTGAATGTGAAAATAATAGTATTAAAATGAATCCATGTAGATATATTGAGAAGACGTTATCAAAGTTGGGCATGGCAGACTGCAAACCACACTCAACTCCATGTGAAATGGATATAACGAAAACAAGTGACAAAGTTGATTTAATAGAAAGTACACTTTATTGTGAAATTATTGGCAGTCTAGTATATATAATGGTTGCAACAAGACCAGATATTTGTTATACAGTTACTAGGTTGTTTCAAGACCTAGCAAAACCAAATTCTTTCCATTTAATGAAGGCAAAACATGTCTTAGGTTATTTTAAAGGCACAATCAATCAGTCACTAATTTTTACGAAATTGCAAAAAAACTCTTGAAATTGTAAGGTTTTTGTAACTCAGATTGGGGTAATTTAAGTGACAGAAAACAGTGGATTTTTAGGGACCCTGATTTTCCATTTCAAATTTTCCTTGATTCCGTTTCCACTTTTAGAAAATTCCGTTTTTTTTTTCGTTTTCCCATTTGCAAAATTTAATTTTCCTTTGTTATCATATTCATTTATTTTTTAATACTATAATGAGAAATTTGAGATGAATTAAAACTTAAAAAACATTATTCAAAGTTTTATTCCACATGAAGAAATGGCAAATACATGTTTTTACATGTTAAAAAAATTAAATTTTTATTTAAAAGAATTCAGATCGATGAATATATGGTGGTCTGCAATATTAAAACCAATGAAAGAATCAACAACAAATTACTCAAAGTAAATTAAAAATTTTGACTACAATTTTTACAAAACATTCAATCATAATTCAAACACTCTAACAAAATTTAAACATTAATTCAAACTTTAAATAAAATTCATCACAAATTGAAAAACAGCTCAAAATTTGAAATTGAATATTCCCCAAATTATAAAATTAGCAATCATAAGATTTTTTTTCTAAGTCTCCATTGAAGTACAACATTGTAAATTGCTTGGTATTTTCAGGGGTTTGATTTTCACGTTGTTTATTCATTAAATGTTTATACTGAGAAAATGAACGTTCAACATCAACGCTGGTAACAGGCATCCATATGACCTTATTGGATATCTGTTGTAGAAGAGGAAATCTGCTCTTATTTGCATTCCAAAATGCTGGGATATTAAAAGGATTTGGTAAGTCATCTTTGTAATTTACATAAATTTGAAATTCTTCTACAAGTTTGGTAGAAGGAATTTTGAAAGTCTTTAATAGCTGCAAAACTATCAATATCATGAGTTATACAAGGAAGCTGTCTTGGATCAAATATACAAGCTGCCTTGTAAAAGTTATACACGGGGTGGACTTCCAGGTATTTATTCAATTTAGAAAGAGATACGCTGAACAAATCTTGAAAGTTTGAGATAACTCTCTCCCCCTCTGCGGTTTTTAGTTCAGACAGATGATGATCAGTTTCAAGGCCAAATGTTGATTTTGATATACCAGCATGTAAATATTGTTTCACATCTTCCATCATATTATAAACAACACATGCAAGTGGAGACTTTAGTTTCTTCTAAGCTTGTCAAAGCTTTTATTAAACATGTGCAGTTCTCAGTTATAAAATAGAGATTTAGGCGAAACTTAAGGAAAGAGGCATTATGTAGTCGAACACCATCTAATTCAAGAATTCTATCTACTTACTGCAAGGCCATGACTCTTTTTTTTTTTGCTTAAAGAATCCTTCATAAAATTGTATAAAGGATGAGTGATATCTGGTTGCATTAAAACAGGAATTCCATCTGGTTGCCACTGGTACAGGAGGTAGTTTCATTTGTTCTTTAGGTAAATAATTTTCAAACCATTTCAAATATCGTTTTTTTTTTTTTGACTTTGCCTTCTAAAAAAGGCTGACTTGATGAAAGTAGTGAACTGGGTAACATTATCAAATGCTGGCCAATGTGAGAATACTTCACTAACTAGATTTAAAATGTGTACCAAACACAATACATGGTAGCTGTTGTTAAAGATATTTAATAAGACTTCACTATGAGCTTTTTTGCAATAGGCTGCCGAATCTGTTATAAAGGCAATGGTCTTTTCAAATTCAATATCCACATGAGTTACAACACGGATACATGCTTGACTTACAGTTTGATGATTACATTCTGACAGGGTTACAACATCAATGAGAAATGACTCACCACGAATGCTTGCAATGATATTCAAAATGCTGTGGTCCGGATAGTCAGTTGTTTCATCTGTTATGATACTAATAGATTCATTAACAAGCTTGGCTTTTTCAGAGCAGCAAAGTGACAAGCAAATAATTTTGGTAGATGAAGCTCCCTAATACAATTGACACTTAGAGTAGTGCCACCTTCCTTACAGTATTTTAATAAAAATGGTCTCATTTTATCAATTTGGTGAAGGGGAATGTCAGATAAAGTGCACATATTTAAAAAATCAAGAATAAATTCATCTCGTATCTCTTTACTCTTGAACAATGTTGTTATTGTCTTCTTTTTCACTTGAGATGACCCGATTGAAGATTTTTTTTTTAATGAACTTTTGACTTAATATGGTCTTTGATTATGTCAACCCTAAAAAATATCGACGCTATGCAGACAAAATTTACAAAATAGCATATTATCTTCTGCATAAAAGTCATCTGGAAATTGTTCAACTCTGGCTTTAGCACAAATTTTAGATACTGGGGTCATTTTTTTTTTCTTTTTGGAGGAGCAGATGAAATTTTTGAACTTGAGGGTAGATTTGATTCAGCCATTTTGATGGAAAAAATCAGAGAATTGCAATGTGCCTGTGTCAATTTTAGACTGTAGTCTGATGTTGAAAGAAAAAAACTTTTTTCTATATTTCTAAATTATATGAGAGAAATGTAGCATTTCATATAAATAACAAGTTATAAAATTAAACCAAAGAAATAGATTATTAAAAATGTATTGCTTTAATCTTGCTCTTTTTCCTTCTTTCATTTTTCTAGGTTAAAACTATTGTCTATAAATCCCACTTCCACTTAATCAATGAGACAGAGACAGTATATTTGGAGGGGGACTAACTGACTTCGATCTGCTTTGCTACATATAGTTTTTTAACTTTTTTTTTTTTTTTTTTAATATTCTAAATAAGATAAAGAATATTTTCTAGGAATTTTTTTGTATGAGTGCAGAAACTGAATTTTAAAATTCTTCTTTAGGTCTTAAAAGGAAAAATAATTAGAAATATTTATAAAGAAAATATTAACATGGAAAATGATTGCATAAAAAAAACGGGATTCCGTTTCAAATCAATAACTTCTGGATTCCGTGATCGCAGACAATTGGGGTCCCTAGATTTTGCTTTAGATTGGCAGAAAATAACCCAATGATTTCTAAAAAAACAGAATTCCGTCACTTTGTCAACATGTGAATCGGAATTTATCACTATTTCATTTGCTAGCCAAGAAGCCGTGTATCTTTAGAGCACAATTAAGAACTGACAGAACTTGAATCACTTAAAAACCCGACAACTATTCATTGTCATTATCCGTCCAGTATTGTTTTTTCAAAACACCCAGTCATTCATCAAAGATTGAAACATTGATATAAAATTTCACTTTATATGTAATGAAATAAATAAAGGGTTGATTCTTTTAGAATACATTGAAACAGAAAAAAATGTAGCCGACGTGTTCATGAAACCAATGATAGGAATAAAATTAAACACTTTCAGAAAGATAGGTAATTGATTCTTAACTTAGTAAATTAGGCATTATAAGTCCAGTTGAGAGGGGCAGAAAAATACATCGACTGCATCTCAACAGAGGGGTAAACCTCCTCCAAATGAGTGTCCGGTATATGACAATAAACCAGCCAACTAATCCTAAAAAAAAAAAAGATTGTCAATTAAACAAAATTGTATTGATACTAATAATTGAAAAAAAAAATCATTCACATATTCTTTATTTAATATGTATTTCTTTTAAAGGTGGAAACTTCCATTTTAAACTGCCAAACAGGTGGGTGTATTTGATTGTTTTGCCAGCACAGATCTCCCCGAGCCTCTCTCACCATCTGTCTCTATAGTCCATCACTCCCAGGATGTCTTCAAGGCTATATCTAATATCGGCACAGAGTTGTTGTATATAGGTTCTAGCTGGTCGTCCTGCTCGTCCATATGAAGGGGTCCATAAGAGTATATTGCTTATAAGTTGGTCTTTACTTCTCCAGCAGTGTCCCCCATGTCTGGTTTGTCTAACTTTGATAGTTTTCATGATGGGTGGTAGGTGACTGTACAGCTGCTGTTTTGCTGGGGTGCTGCCTCCCGGACTTGTTCAATACAGCTCACAGCATTCTTGATGTCTTTCTCAGTCAATGAGACACTGTTTCTGAGGTAGATGAACTTGTCCACTAATTTCAAAAGCCCACCCTTTTGTGTGGAGATGTTGCCTCTTTGATTAAAGCACATGTATTTTGTCTTGTCTGCGTTGACATGGAGGCCTATGCCACCAACTGCTCGTTCCAGACTATGTAGCAGGGATTCAGCTTGGACGAGTGTATTTGCCAGAAGCGCTATGTCATCATCATAGTTTGCTTTCGTAATTGTTTGTATGGGGTATCTTAGTATCCCGAAACACAATGTTCTTGTGATCGGGGGAGACATGAATGCCCAAATTGGAAAAAAGTAAACAACAAATCTATAAACCTACACAAATGATACTAAAGTACAGATAGACTACATCTTTATAAATAAGAAATGGAATAATAGTGTGTTGACTTGTGAAGCATATTCCTCTTTTGAGGGTGTGTCCTCCATTCACCAAATTGTCATGGTAAAGATACAACTGAGCATACAAAGGAATGCGGCCTGAACAACAACCACCGTGTGCTATGACTATAACAACAGGGATATTAGAGATAAATATACATTAACACTAAGAAACAAATTCTGTGCACTACAGGAGATATCAGAAACACCTACTCTGAATGACGAATGAGAACTTTGTCAATGCCCACTTAGAAGCGGCAGCAGAATGCATACCAACTAAACAAAGAGCTAAACCTAGAGTCCCATGGGAGACATTAGTGGTGAGAAAAAAGCATGCAGATGTAAAAATTGCTTCTCTATGCTATAGGAGGAACCCAATCAATATCAATGCTCAGAAACTTAAGGCACAAAACGAATTAACTAATGTATATCTAAAAGAACAAACAGTATACATACAAAATCAGATTAGAGAGTCAGTTGATGATAGACAATCAAGGATAGCATGGTAGATGGTAAACGAAGTGAGCAAAAGGAAGAGTACTGTGAAAGCTAAACTGAAAGCTACCAGCCAAGAAGAATGAATACACCTGTGGAAACAACATTTCAAGAATTTACTCGGAAAACCTCTAAAAGTTACACATGAACCAATCATGAAAATTATTAGTAATCAACTAGACATCAAACTAGGTCAGTTTATACAAGAAGAACTCGACACAGTACTAAGAAAAATTAAAAATAGGAAAGCAGCAGGGCTTCATGAAATACTCCAGAAGTATGGAAGACAAGGGAATTTGATGACATACTGCTCTGACCCTGTAATGCTGTATATAATGAGAACACAATAGACAGATGGACAAAGGGATGCATCCTCCCCTTCCCTAAGAAGGGTGACCTCGGAATAGCCAAGAACTATCAAGGTATAACCCTTACATCCATAGCAGCCAAGATCTACAATACTCTACTACCCAACTGCGTAGAACCCAAAATTGAGAAAATACTTAGGAAGAACCTAAATGGTTTTCAGAGAAATCAATTCATGACATCACAAATTTTGACTATCTGTCGTATTCTAGGTGTATGTGCAAAAAACCTTGAGGCAACAATATTATTCATTGACTTCTCCAAGGCCTTTGACTCCATACACTTCTCACCTACGGCTTTCCCAAAGAAACCGTCACAGCCATAATGATACTGTATAAAAACATAAAAGTTTGCTCACCAGATGGAGACACAGACTATTTTGACATTGTAGCAACTGTGCTACAAGGAGACACATTAGCTCCATACCTGTTTATCATCTGCTTAGAATATGTGCTTAGAATGTCTATAGATTTAATGAAAAATTATATCTATAATGATCTAATATTGGTGTTTAATAATTAGGATAGAATGCCTGGAATGTGAAGTAGCAATTCAAAAAATAGATTTATAAAATTGACTTTTCAATTAGTGTTTTTATGTGTACAACAACAACGACAAAAATTTTCTCAGTTTGAAATAATGAGAGAGAGAGTGTGAGAGATTACCTGTTATAAAATGAACACTTGGGAGTTATTGAAGAAAGAGATCCTCTGAATACCTGAAAATACGTTCAAGTTAAAGAATAGTATATAAGTTTTAAGGAATAACAGATTCTTTAATCTTTGTCTTTCTGACGTTGTGTTTTAATGTACGTGTGTGTGTGTGTGTGTGTGTGGTGTCTGCATTTTGTTCATGTCTGTGTGTGGGGGTGACATCGGTCATTGTGTTCATATCTTTGCATTCTCTCTCTTTTTTTTTTCTCATTGAATGCACCTTCAAATCTATCTCTTTTTCTCTTGGTAAGTTTAAAATTGAAATTATTTGTACCTCATAATCTGTTGGGGTATCAGCTCAATCACCTGCATGGCAGATGCTGTTTACCATTATAAGCTTACCTGTATAATGACTCCCTACAAAAGGCTATTTTTTCATCATGTTCACTCAAGTTTAAAGAACAAAAAAAAGCTTCTAATCCCTGTTGGTATTTCAGAATCTGTTTAATACCTGTTTCTGTTTGTCTTAGGCCAATTCAAATCCGTGGCATTTACTTTGGAAGCAATGCTTATAGCTGTCTGAGAAAAGAGATTTTAATCTCATCAAAGATGAATGGTGCTATCAGATTAAAAATGAAAAATAATCTCTTTTCAGCTGTGAGAATGTATTGTATAAAAAATAAGTTTTATTGTCATGAGTTCCTCTCTCTATTTGTGGCCTGAACTCATTGATCGAACAGCAAAAACTTACGTTCATCAACTCTGTGCAGACACTGGATACCGTCTAGAGAACTTGCCAAGAATCAGCACTGATTGGGACAGATAGCAAGAGAGACTCAAGGGAATCTGTGCTGTTGTCACACCTTGATGATGATGATGATTTGTGGTCATTTGACAACAATAACTTTTTGAAATGTTCATCTTTCTCAATGTGTTAGATTTATTGGAAGAACTTAAACACTGAACAAGAATATTTCAATATAAAATACATGGAAAAAATATGAAGGTAATTGCAAAATTAATTTAAATTTAGTGTTAACTGTGATTAAAATTTGTTTTGATGTTTTAATTTTAAGATTTCATGAAATAAAGGGGGATTGATTTAAATTTATTTCCACAGACATTTTACAAAATACTCTTTTCAAAAATAGATTCATTTATAAATGAATAAATACCAAAACTTTTGAAATCACATAATGAAATTTTTTATTGATTTTTTTTTTTTTTTAAATTTTTTTTAAACACCTCAAATTTTTCTCCTTTAAATGATAACACATTTTAATACCGTATAAACAAATTTTTCAAACACAAATATCTTCAGTTCTTTTTTGTAGATTGAAATAATTCTTCTCTCAGAATTTTTTCCAATCTTTCTTTTTACTAATGATCCAAAGATTCTGATGATAAAATACACTTTTATATAAGTTTCAGGCGATTTTTGATTGTCACTTTTTGGACATGTCTGTTGTGCATGGAGGTAAATAGAACATACCATAGCTAAAGAACCCTGTCTGTCTTTCAATTTACCCATAGCTAGTGGCAAAAAAAAGCTGGATTCATGGTTTTTCTTAAGGGCATTAGTGTGAAGTGAAAGACAAACTTGGATCATTCCTTAATACTCTTTCCTATTATCTCTAATTCTATACAAGTTGGTGTAGCTATTATCCTTTCACACTGGATCAGTTTTATTTGATTTCAGTTTCTTCATGAATTAGAACTTTCAGATATTCCTCGAGTATATTTTGTAATAAGGGAGTTGGTCTTGTCTTCTATATCACATGTAATGGTCTAAAAACTTTTTTCATTGGATGTTTCACTTTTTTTTCATAGTTGAATATTAAACTTTAACATATTAAGCATGTGAGTAAATATCAATATATTTTAGTATCGTTTTGTGCTTTCATAGGCTCAAATAAGTCATCTTTAATTATTGCTCAACACCTGCAACATCTTTGGGATTTAGTATAATACTAAATGTTACTCAGAATAAAATTCTTTCTATTAAATTTATTTGAACTTTACAAAATTAAAATCTTTACTTTGTGCCAAAAAAAAATGACTTTTTGTGTGTGTGTGATGTCGTGCTGCTAGCACAGATTTCCCTGACACTCTCTTGTCATTGGTCTCTGTAGAAGTCAAATGACTCACCTGCTAACATGGCTGCCTTCTTGAATCTTCTTGTTGAAAGCAAGCCAGACAAGCTTACCTCATATATATAGGAGAGCACCTAATGCAGCAGGTGGGTTGGTCTGTGGTGCCAGGATGGACCTGCCCAACACATTTGCATGAGTGGTGTCTATTCACCCATATATTCATCCGGTAAATGGCAATGGGAATTGGTCTACTTGTGTGTCAGACCACTTTTGAGTCAACCAATATTCATCAGTCTCTATCATCCATCGCTCCTGTTAGGTCTTCTAGCCTACATCCTGTGTCTGTACAAAGCTCTTGTAGATAAGTTCTTGTTGGTCAGCCAATACATGCATGTCCGTGTGAAGGGGTCCATAGGAGACTGTCACTTATGAGTTTGTCCTTACTTCTCCAACAGTGTCCTACTTGTCTTGTTTGTATGGTATTAGAGATGGCAGGTAAGTGTCTGTCCAGCTGCTGTTTTGTGGAATGTTGCTTCCAGGATTTGTTCAATATAGCCCATAGCATTCTTGTGCAGTTTCTGTCTAGGTTTTTCTCTAAACAGTTAGTGTCCATGTGGTGCATATAGTAAAATTGACACAACTGCTGCTTAGAAGAAATTGCTTTTCATTCTATCGGATAGGTCTGACTTCCATATGATCAATAAATAACCTATTGATAGTAGTCCATGCCTTTGCTAGTTGCATATTGATGTCATTTTCATTAGATGAGATGCTGCTTCTGAGGTAGGTGAACTTATCTACTAATTTTAGAGAACAACCATTTAGAGTTAAGATGTCTCCTTTTTAAGTAAAATGCATGTAGTCTATTTTGTCTGCATTCACATAGAGGCCAATGCCACCTGCCTCTTGCTACAGACTATTGAGTAGATATATTTACCAGAAGCACTATGTCATCTGCATTGTCTTTGTCCATAATAGTTTGTCCAGGGTATCATCTGCTTCTTGCCTTTTTTTTAGTGCATAGCCATTTTCTTTCATTAGATCTATTGACGTTTGAAGTATATAGTCTCGGCAGATTATGAACAGATATGGGACTAATGTATCCCCTTGCAGAATACCAGCAAAAATATCAAAGAAGTCTGTGTCTCCATTTGGTGAATGAACTTTTACTTTCGTATTTTTATAGAGCATCATTATGGCTGTGACAGTTTCTTTGTGGAGACCATACTCTAGAAGTATTTGTTCCATATTCTCTCTGTGTATGGAATCAAATGTCTTGGAGATATCTACAAATAAGAATGTTGCTTTGAGGATTTTTGCATGAACTCCTAACATTTGAATCTATCATGTGGATCAGGTTCTCTGGTAAAACCATTTTGATTCTTCCTAAAAAATTTTTTAATTTCTGGTTTGATGCAGTTGAGTTGCAGAGCATTATAAATTTTAGCTGCTATGTAAGTAAGGGTTATGCCTTGATAGTTCTTGGCAATTTTGAGGTCACCTATCTCGGGGAAAGGGAGGATGCAACCTTTTGTTCCTCTCTCTGTTGTGTTCTGGTTATATACAGCATTGCAGTATCAGAGCAGTAAGTCATTGAATTTCTTTGTTTTCCATACTTTTGGTGGTATTTCATCAAGACCAGTGGCTTTCTTGTTTTTAATTTTTGTTATTACTAAGCTGAGTTCTTGAGTAAACTGTTCTAGTTTGATGTCCAGTTGGTTTTCAGTAATTTTCGGGATGGGTTTATCTGTAACTTTAGGGAACTCTCCGAGCAGATTCTTGAAATGTTCTTTCCACATCTGTATTCATTCTTCTTGGCTGGCAACCTTGAGTTTAGCTCTTGAGGTGCTCTTCTTTTTAATGGGTTCATTTACTGTCTGCCATTCTATTCGAGATTGTCTATCTTCTACTGAATTTCTTATTTTATTGATTTGGCCTTGTATGTATTTGTTCTTTTTGGGACGCGTTAATTACTTCTATGTGTGCCGCCTTAAGTTTCTGAACATTGGAATTAGTTGGGTTCCTTTTATTACATAGGGATGCTGTTTTCACGTTGTCTTGTTTTTTCCTTACTACTAATGACTCCCATGGAACTCTGTTTGACTCTTAGTTTGGTTGGTATGCATTCTGCTGCCGCTTCCATTTGGGCATTGACCAAGTTCTCATATTTGTCATTTGGAGTAAGTGCTTCAGATATCTCTTGAAGAGCATCGAATTTGTTTCTTAGTTTTATTGTATAAATAATTGCTGATATTTCTATAAAGCAAAGACCAGTCATAGTGTGTGGTTTTGGTTGTTTGCCTCATATTCCTGGGTAGACTCTCAGACATGTGTCTTTTGTTGTGACAATTCTTTGATCAATGGACTCTCCTTTAAAAGAAGAATCTCCTTCACAATTCAAAGCGCTTATAATCCATTTCTTATTTGAGGATGTAATCTATCTGTGGTTTAGCATTGTTTGTATAGGTGTAGGTTCATAGTTTTCCCATCCTTTTCTAGAATTTAGTATTAAGGTATGTTAATCTATTTTCAGGTGAGAATTCTGTCACATGTTCCCCCATTTCTGTTTGATGAGTTGTGTAACCAGAATTTGTTGTTTTTATCTTTAGCTATTTGAGCATTCATATCTCCACCAACGATTAGAATGTGTTAGGGGATGCTATAGACAAAGGAGGATAGCTCTTTGTAAAAGGTGATGAGGTCAGTTTTATCACTAGCATTGGTAGGACTGTAGGTGATTGTTGTGCTGGGGTTACCATTAAATGTAGTGGCCATCATTCTCTGTTGTATTTTCTCAATGCTATTAAGTGATTTTACGGCGCAAGAACTGAGTAGCATTCCTACATCGCTATGACTGTATTAACAGAGTTTATCCAAGCAGATGCTGAGATAAATGTCCGTCCATTGCCACTATTGTGCTATTTTATTTCTACTTCGCTATGATGGTATCTGTGTTCTTGTATGCATACTATGTCTATATCATGCTCTGCTGCAGATGCTGTCAGCTCTGGTTGTCGGCTTATTCAATTTAAAGTTCTGATGTTAAGTGTCGCTGTATGTACTGTGCTTTTGCATTTAAGTAATTTTTATTTGGGTTTGAGTTCTGCAGCTGATTTTTCAAATACTGGAGCCAGAACTTCAACCTCAGTAGAACGTACCCCATTTTTACCTGCACAAAGGGCAATGCAGTTTGGATATATGGTTTGAGTGAGAGTCATGGTAATCTTTTGATGGCTGTATTTTAATCTTGTCAATAGACACAACCCTTATTGATGAGTAGCAGTAGTTTTCTGACTGAATTATCTAATCCTGACTGTTGACCTGTGGGGTTCTTCTGCCCAGCATCAGGTGAAGCGTGCCGTTGACTTGATGTTAGGTTAATCTGCCTTACTTCACATCTATCGTTCTGCTTCTCATGTCTCCTGAGGTTTAAATTGTGGATAAAAATAAATTCCCCCTTGTATATTCTTTAAGTTTTAAAGTTCAACTATTTAATCTTTTAATTTTAATTGTTTTTCGTCTCCTCTAATTCTATAATTGACAAGGTCAATTATATTGTCTTACAAATGTGGTTCCTTAATTTATTTAGATAGTTGTACACATGACTTTAAGAAGATTTGACTTGGAGACTAAAAGGAATTATTCTAGACAAGCCCCACCCTGTAATAGTTTTTACTAAATAACCAATTCTAAGTACACAGAACAGTTAAAATTCAATAATCATCATCTTATGATGATAATATCTGCAAAAATAACAATAAAAATTACTACAGAAAAAGAAGAGAATAAGTTAAAAAAAAAAAAAAAGAAAAAAAAATTATGCAAAAAATTAAACACTTTATGGCTACTTACAATATTATAGTGAAAAAAGATCAAAGTGTAGTTACCATTTGGAGACCAGTTTAGTTGATTTCTCTCATGCTAAAGTAAAGCTGTTTATATATATATATATATATATATATAAAGTTGGCGACCGTAGTCGAGGGCGACCAGAAGGCTCCCTATTCAGTAGCTACTACACTGAGGTGTACGGGAGGGCGCTACTCCCTACCCTGGATTGCTCCACTTTACCCTTGATATGTACCTTATATTGCTGAGTGTTAAGCCAGGAGGTATCAAGTACCCTTTTTAAAGTCTTTGGTATGATGCGACCTGGGATTGAACCCAGGTCTCCCGGAAAATTGGCGAACACTCACCTTGGTCTGATTACATTGGTGAGAAACTGACAGTCATCGAGTGCTGTTGATTCTCTGTCTCCACTTTTAAGTTAGATCAATATGTGCTCTATCATCAATATTGAACATTACTTATAAGAATAGCAAACTACATTGTATGTGCGTGCCCCCACCACACGCACACTAACGGAAGTACAGATCATTAAAAAGAATACCCCAAAGCTCACATTTTGATAAACAAAAATTTCTTCTAAAAGAACTTTGGAAAATTTTTCTGAAGCATGCATTTTTTTTCTTTCTTCCTTTTGAGATATATCAACCAATATTTTCAAATTGCACTTCAAAGAGAAAGTTAATTAGAATTATCCCAAAATAAGATTTGAAACGTAAATTAAAAATGTTCATCTCTTTGTAGTTTTTGATTTCTATGGTTTCAGTTTGTAGTCAACACCAGGAATAAAGGATAATTTTTATTTAATATGAGGATGCTGCCAATTCAATTTCATTTAAGTAAAAAGGGGAAAGTTTTTGATTTAATAATTAAAGAAAAAAAAAAAAATCAGATGCTGAGGTTAAGATTTACATTCAGAACAAATCTTCTATACATTATATGAATTTCATTACTGTCTATTATTTTAATTGTTTCATTTTATCATTAATTATTATACCTAATCTATGAATTAAGCTTTATTATATATAAATAAATATAAATGTTTGCATAAAAAATATGATAATTATAAACACTAGAAATCTGTCTCATGTCGTGTGCATAATCATCAGACAGAAATGTGAGGAAAATAGCTAATCCATTGTAATCATAGTGTGATGTGTAGTCATGTGTTAAGGAAGAAGTACATGACACTCACATTGTTGGGGACGGAATATTTATCTATCTATCTATCTATCTACACACACACACACACACACACACACATGGTGCAATGAGTAAATTGTTGTTTAAATTATGCAAAAATGAAAATAGCCCTAACATTTTACTTTATCAGCTATATTTACCAAAATTAGATGAAAATATCTTGAAATGTTATAGATTAAATCTGTTTAAGGAAATCACCATTGGTTTCAACCACGGCCTCCACACAACTTTGGAATCTTTTGCAAGCCTTTTCAATGGTCCCCTTGTTTGAATTGCTAAATGCTGCTGTTATCTTTGCCTTCAATTCATCTTTGATGTTGCATGGAGTTGGTTTCTTGCTCAACCATGAACCTCACAGAGGAATTAAGGAGATGGCAATCAGGAGAGTTTACTGGCCAGATGTTGGAGTTATGTGGTTGCAGAAATTTTCTTACAACCAAGACTAGGTTTTGTTGCTTTTGTGGCATGGCACAAAGCCTTGTTGCCAGACGTAGAATCTTCCAAGCAACCACCCTCTTGATCTAGGGTTGCACTTTGTCTTCCAGACACTTGATGCTAACCTCTATGTTGAGTCTGAGGTCTTGTGGGAAGATGAATGGAGGCATAAGATCACCATCACCAGTGATCACTCTTGACACCATCATGTGGACTGGGTGTTTGGTTTTCATCACTATCGGTACATCTTGTAGGTACAGAGCAAGCCACCCATTGTTCTGTATGTTCATCATCTGATTGTGGCAGAAGTTTTTCTCATCTGAGAAAAAGCAAAGTATGTTTGTTTGAGGGGATACTTGAGTTTTTTCAAAAACTTTTCAGTGTGGTCTTATCTCTTGTCCTTGATAGCCTGTGATAAAAATTGGCCCTTTCTCATCTTGTATGAGAAATACCGAATGTCTTCATTCATTTCTAGCCTGGTAAGAAACTCGAACACTTCCATGTCTCTAGCTATGATTGATTTGCTGGAATCATTGTCAATCATAGCCGGGATCTTATCAGAAAGATTAGAGTGAGGCTTCTGAGCTGTTGTACCTTTTGTAATCACCATTGGACTCATCCAACTCTTTTTGAATTCTTTGCAATGTCCTCAGATTGATACCCAAACACTCTGAAATCTTCAGATTGGTAATAACAATGGGAATACCAATCAGTACAGCCAGCCATTTCCAAATTTTTGAACAACTGAATTGTGTCATGGTCCTGTTTTCCTCAAAGACAGGTGCCCAACTGACTCTAGTTTGGTGCACAGTCGACAAAACCTGAAACGAACAAAGTGCATGCACGAATTTAATAATTTAAGATGGTGACAATTTTCCCATCACACCCTGCGTATAGCATTAGGTCAGTTCAAATAAAGGAGAATAGATATGTAATTAGTCTGGTGGTAGAGATAACATGAGATGTTTAGTAACATGTCTACACTTGGATATCAATTCACTTTTGTTCAGCAAATTGTTTTCAGTGTGTGTGTGTGTGTGTATATATGTATATATATACACTCAGTATATGTAGAAAATGCTTTGGGTTTTCTTATCAATAGTAACTTGATTTTACTTTCCCATTATGAATGTAGCTTTGGACACCAATTCCTGAGATATTCCACATAAACATACAGAGCTAGCTTAACCCACATTGGGTGAATGCTAATCACACACTCTTGTAGCATTTTGTTTTAGTTACTTACTGTCCTAACAAACTATTTCTGGAGGAGGGGATGGTTTTTTTGTTTTTTGTTTTTACTTAAGATTTTTACTAGCAATCTATTATTATTATTATTATCATAATTTAATTTTTAATGCTATATAAATGTGTTAAAATGATACTTGGTACTTCTATTAACCTAATTGGACTGTTTGATTAGAAATCCCCCCCTTCACACTTTAGAGCAGAGTTGCTCAATACATTAATCACAATCAACATGTAGATCACATGCCATTCAAAAAAGAACTTTTTAGATGTTAGCCTATCATCTATACTTCTTATCTATCATATTTGTTTACGCAAGTAAGCCTTTACCAATATGAAAATTATTAAGTCCGAGTACTGTACCACCATAATTAATGATCATTTGGGAGTTATCTATTCAGATTGTTCAATCCTGAAAAACTCCATTTAGTGCAAGTCATCAGAGTAAGGTAGTGATCATAAATGTTTTGTACTGTAAGGGTTCATGCAAAGTATGCAAATATATATTGTATCTAGAAAGTATACTTAGTACATATATAAATATATTTCGCATTTTTTAATACAGATAAGTGTTGACACCCCTGCTATAGAATATTCCTGTCATCAGAGAACAGGTGTGACTTTAGGATAAATGTCCTCTTCCATGCCAGTGTGTTGTTGAGCCTCCCCTTCATGTTCTTTTACTGGGCTTATAACACTCTGGCACTGCTCATCTCCTTTCTGAGTTCACAACTTCCCATCAACTTTTGGTTTGTACACTAAGTCTATACATCTTTGATTATTTTTTTAAAACTTATTTTCTTAGAGATGAAAAAAAATGTCCCTTTTCTTTGATTCCCATATTACAAATAGAACAGATACTGCAGTTTAATCCTATAAAGATTAAAAGGAATGCGTAGTGGTATAGTAACTGACTTGAAAAGTTTTCTATTGTATTTTGCTTTATTTTTATTTATCCATTCTTATGTCAGGTTGTTTAAAGAGATTTACTCGTAATACCATGTAACCCATTACTACAAAATGGCTTTCTTATAAGGTTTACCTTACCTTATGAGGAGGGTTGCTAAACAAAGAAAAAAAAAAAAGACCTGTCAAAAGTTGGATGAACAAACCTTTTGTAGGAATCAGTGGTCATCTACCACACATGCTATGAAACACTAGAAGGACATTCCTTGCATTGTAACTTAGTCTGTCTATTCAAACTGATATTCCAGCAGTTGTTTTGGATCCTTGCCACATACCAGAAGAGGAGGGGGACATTAAGAGGGTCACTGTGAACCTTTGCATATTCTTACTAACCTAAAATCCAGCCCAGTCAGCTGTGGCTGTAGAATACACCGACTGCATCTCTGCAGAGGGGTAGCCTCCCCCACTCAATGAGCGTCCTGGATAGGACACTAAACAATCTGATGAACCTTTGAGCTTTAGGGGAATGTGGAGTATCCCCTTCATTGCCATTGCTCCCAGGTCCACTCTGGTCTGGGGTGGTAGCACCTGAAAGGGTACTATCCATGGGTAAAACGGAACTAAATTGTTTTATACTAAACTGAATTGTTTGAAATTGAACTATTTGATCATTTAATTGAATGTAGACAAATGACTGATGTTTAATTGAATTGTTAGTAATACGTAGCAATACTTGGAACCATTTAAACTGTGTGCAAAAGAATAAGCTTAGGCTCATTTAAAAATGTCCCTAACAAAATGTATTTACAAATCTAATACAGTGGGGTGAAATAAATATTTGTACCTATGAAAATTTTTATGTTTCATCTTTCAAACATAGCCTGAACAATTTTTATATACATTTACTGTATAAGGATATATTCTACTAATAGGTGTATATAAACTTAGGTTACAACTAATTTCATAGAAATTAATGCCATTTATTCATTTTCATGAATAAAAAAAGTAATCTCACAGTACAACATTATTGCAATATATTTCTAGATTGTTCCAATAATGCAATCAGTACCCATAGTTAGCCTTCTAGAATGTTCTAATAAGGTTATCAGTAACTATAGTTAGTCTTTAAATCTTAACCGGAACTTTTTGCAATTGCTTGTTGAATGAGAAAGTTATGATCATGGCAGAAGGTAAAGAATTGAGTTATTCACAAAAAGCACTGATTGTTAAACTTTGGAAAGATGGAGAAAGTTATAGAAATATCTCAAGCAACCTGAATATTCCTTTTACTGCAATAAGTTCATTCATTGCAAGGTTTAAAAGACGTAACACAGTTGAAAACAAAAAAAAGAATGGGTACTCCAAGGAAGATTTCAAGAAAAGATTATCAAGAAAATTAAATCTAATGGTTACACATGAAGAGCTGGAGGAAGATTTGCATTCATCAGGATGTAGTATAACTAAACGAACAATAAGTAATGAAATGCTGAGGAATGGTCTAAAGTCATGGAGACCAATGAAAATTCTTCTCCTATTGAAACGACATCGAGATGCAAGGCTGAAATTCATAAGACAGCATAAGCAAAAGGAAAATTAATTTTGGGAACGAGTATTATGGACAGATGAAACTAAAATTGAGTTGTTTGGTCATAATTATCGAAATCATTTGTTGAGGAAAGATGGCGAAGCCTACTCACCAAAGAACACGGTACCAACTGTCAAATTTGGCGGTGGCTGTATAGTGATTTGGGGATATTTTTCAGCAAAAGGCAATATAAGTAATAGACAGTAAAATGAATGCCCAAAAGTATAAACAGATCTTGCGAGAAGATTTGATGTCTTCTATTGAGAGTCTTAAGCTACCTTCTGATTACATTTTCCAGCAGGATAATGATCCCAACACATACAGCTAAATCTACGGAGAAGTGGTTGTTTGAAAATAATGTTAATAGTTGTCAGTCGCCGAGTCAATCCTTGGATTTCAATCCAATTGGGAACTTGTGGCAATTTTTGAAAATTCAAATCCAAAAAAAGAGCACTAGCAAACATCAATAATCTGAAGACAATATGCCAGGAAAAATGGTACAAAATACCTACTAATTATTGCAAGAAATTAATTGAGAACTACAGGAAGAGATTCGTGGCTGTTGAAGTGAATAAAGGGGATTCTACTAAGTATTAAATGAAGATAATGCATCATTTTTTGTACTGTACGATTACTTCTTTTCACTCATGAAAATGAATAAATGGCATTAATTTCTGTAAAATTATTTGTAACCAAAGTTTATATACACATATTAGTAGAATATATCCTTATACAGTAAATATATATATAAACATTTTGTTCAGGTTATGTTTGAAAGATAAAAAATTAAAATTTTCATATGTACGAATATTTATTTCACCCCACTGTATATTTAATACATATGTATAAGGGGATTTGTTGTTAAATAACCTAAAATCATTGATATGCTATGAAATGAAACCTAAAATCCCCTAACAGGGTGTTCCAGGAAGCTTCAGGTGTTTTATTGGCAAGGCTTAGAATATGCTTGGTGTATCCCCTTCTCCCAAAAAGGGGTGTCTTCTATGACACTACACTGTATCTGATGGTGAGGCTTCAATTTTGGAGATCTGGGGATTGTGGAGTTCCCCTTCATTGCCATTACTTCCAAGTCCACTCTAACCCTGAGTGAGAGTACCTGTTAGGGTCCCAACTATGGGTCAAATAGAATGATTTGTAGATTATTTGTGTTTAGTTGGAATACATGGTCTAATATAACTGTGTGCAAAAGACTTTAACTACACTAAAAAAATATAAATATACAATATATAAAATTCTTTTGCTTCATGGCATAGAATAACACTAGGTTGTTTGACATGCCATTAAAATCAATCAAGAATCTTTGGCAACCCATTCCATTCCTGGACAAGTTTTGTTTGCATTTCTCCCTTATGCTAATGCCTCTTGGGAAAGGCATGCTTCCGTTTCTTCTCTCCCATCTATAGATAAATAGTTGGGAAACTGGTATAGGAGAGAGAGAGAGAGAGAGAGTGAAAACTCTAAATTGAAACCAGCTGTACTCTGCTTAAAAATTGACCTCGTATCAAATCGTGGCAGGGAAGTTGGATAAATACATACATTGATTTACTTGTAAATGAAAGGGAACCTTAACTTTTAGGTTGGATATTGATTTATTATTTGTACTCATTGTGTTTGAGGAATAAACTCTGACCTAAGATATTAACACTGGCTCTGTTATAGGCTGTTTTGCTCCAATTGTCTGCAGGTTTGAGATTTGATTACAAAAGATTTTTTTAAAAAAACCTTGTCATGTTTTGTATAAGTTAATCAAAGTTGGTTCAAGAGGCAATGATTCTTGTATTAAGTTTTTATTTATTTGAAAGTACAAGGGCTTAAAATCTCTTATTGTCTGATATCCATTAATAATGAAAATAGAAACATTATCTTTTGTTGTTGTTAATAACTATTCTTGATAAATAGTGAACAATAGGAATTTGGCTTTTTTTTTATGTTAGAATTAATGACATTTAATATTAGAAATTGTGTATATTCATTTATTGGATTTTAGTTTTAATCTTAGGCTATTTATTTTCTTATTTCAATTCTTCTATTGAAAAAAAAAATGAATAGTGAAGGTTTTTTGTGATTAGTATTGTTTGCTCATTCAATTAATTCACTGTGAAGGTTCATTTGTGAATCTTAGTTTTTTCACCCCCCACCCTCTCATCTGATAAAGAGGACATCAATAACATTGACGTCAATATCCAGATGTTGGTCAAGGATTAAAATGTAAAAAGATTGGAAGCTTTTATTTTTTTCTTTTTTAAATCTATTAGTAATTTTTATTTTTTTAAAAACTATTTATTACTTACTATGAATCCAGTCATGTGAACAATGATGACATGTATGAAATGGATATTTTCAGTCCTTAAGATTATAATATTTGAAGTTTAAAATATTTTTTTTTCCAGTTATAGATATGATTGCATGTAATATAATTGTGAAAATTGATGGGCATTATATAAAATGATGAAAAAATTATTGATCTTCAACGAGATGATTTAAACAATCAATCGCATCTATGGATCAAATAGAACTATTCAATCTTTTTATCAGGATTATTATTATCATCAATAATATTAAGTAGAATTATTAGTGTTAAATAGCAATACTTGAAATTTTTTAACTGCGTGCAAACAAATGATTAATATTAAATAAAATCAATTGTATTAGCAATACTTGAAACTCTAACCCTGTGAAAATAGAACTATTAGTGTTAGATAGAATACTTGAAACCATTTAACTGTGTGCAAATAAAAAAGCTCTGGCTCATTTTAAAATGTTAACTTCAAACTATTCATTTACAAATCATATATATGTGTGTGTGTGTGTGTTTAAAGAAGATTTAGAATTTCTTGTATATCAAGCCACAACAGTTGATATATTGTAAAACATGACTAAAACAAAAGCATCCAGATGCTGAGATTGAAACCAACTTATTTTAAGAATTTTGAAATATTTGAAAGAAGATACAGTAAGAACAACATGAACTTGCAGCGGACAAATTAGAAGTGAATTTCTCTCTCCATCCAATGTTGTTTGGTTTTTATTCAACACAAGGCCACAAAAATGTAAGAGAAATTTTAGAAGCCTCTTTGAAGTTTATTTAGCTTTTTATTGCTTATATATACATTTCAGAATTGCTCGTAGAAAAGTCATAGAAATATAAAATACACAATTAACACTTGTGGCTTTGAACTTACTAGATTAAAAAAAGCAAAGTAGATTAGCTTGTTAAGCATCCCTGGGGTAGACACTCTCTAGATTATTTCTATTCATTTGTAACTGTCACACAATGTCATCATCTGTTTGTGGTTCTCTTTTCTAACAAAATATCTAAACTAGGGGAAATGGTGCGGGTGGAGGTAGTCACCATGTGATTGTTATTTAGTACATCACCACCAAAGAAATCGTCTAAACAACTGAAGAAAATAAATAAAAACCTATTTACATTTACTATTGAAAAAAAACAAAAAAACAACACCATCTTGGTGTTTATATAACAATGTTTAGTCTTAGAATTTACTCTGCTTTGCTTAATCTGACATGTAAGACCCAGTTTGCTTTAATTAACTGCTCTTCCTAAGTGGTCATCCATTGAGCTACTAAACAGGTTCTTGCAGTTTAATTTTGGTGAACTTTCAGGAATTTTGCTTTTAACATTGGCTCAAAAAAATTATTCACATTTAATTCTATATTACTGATTAGGTTCATAGATCATTCTTCAATCTGGAAATATAAAATGATTACGTTTGTTGTAAGGTGTAACATTAAATGGTAATACAGAGAATAAACTTGTGAAAAGAGTTTCAAATCCTGAGTCAATAAAGATTATATTATCCAGTTTTTATTGAATCCAGAAAGGTTAAAGTTCCAAATAGGTAAATCCAACATTGGTAAGATGTCCCAGCAGGAAATGTAGCATTAAATAGCTTAGTCATAGTAATTTGAAGATTCATTTCTTCTGGAATGTAATATCAATGGTTATTTATTTCAGACAGGAAATTGTTTATTGCTTATACCAAGACAATAATCTAACAGCAATATTTCTTAGGACTAAAAGTTCAGATAAAAACAAAAAAATTTCAATCACTCACAATTATCACCACTCTGTTGGTGGGGTTTATAGTATGTTGATTGTATCCCCCTCCCTCCAAGAAACAAAACAAAACATGGAGTGTCCTGGATATGCCATTAAACTACATCTGATGGTAAGACCCCAGTTCAAGAAATCAGAGGAGTGTGGAGTATCTTTTCATTGACATTATTTCCAGGTTCCCTCTGACCTGGAGTGGTAGTATCTGTTAGGGTCCTATCTACGGATCAAATAGAACTGTTTGAAAATTAGTAGTATTAGATAGAATATTTGATATCATATAATTGTGTGCAAATTATTTGTATAAAGAATACTTGATACCATATAACTCTTTGCTAAAAAAACAAAACAAACCTTAAAAAACAACTGCATGAAAATGTAAATTTGAATGTACAATGAATGTATTTCTCTAACCTCTTGGCATGAAATAACCATAGACAGGTTGACATACCATTAAAACCAGTTGTCACTCAAATTTTAAAAGAATATTTCTTTACAAAAGTGAAATTTTGCATAGAACAAGATAAATTCTATAAAATTAAGAAATTGGTAAATATCTTTTCTGTTGTTAATTTTTCATTTTGGTCTGATAAGTTTTTTGTCAAATTATAATTCATAGATATTTTATGATCTTATCTTTATAATGATTGCATTAAATAATAAATGAATTGGCAAGTCATAATTTGACACCTTAATGTAAGGATTCTTTTCAATTGATTTGGATATTCCATCTTTAACAAGAAATGAGTTTGAAAATCTGCTGAAATAGATTGTTTTACTGACATTGATTTTGATGATATTCTCTGTACTTGTTGGCTTGATGAATAACTTGCGAAGTCTCCATCTTTATTATGCAAGACAATATCATTATTATGAAAGTTGATTGATAAGTAAGGTCTCTTACGATGTTGCATTCCTATCAATAGAGACAGGACCTGTTTGAACATGTATCTGGTAGTATATGATGTTTTGTTTAAACATGCTTAATGTCTATTTTATAATAGTGTTAAGTAATATTGTTCATTAGTCATGAGTACTATGTTCAAGTTATGTATAAAGCAGAGATTAGTGATAGAATTTTTGGCCTGAACAGCTTGCACTCCATTCAAAATTCATATAAAAGCAGTTGTCCTTCATGTGATGGTTGTTGGGATTTGAAAAATGTCCACCAATGAGTTGGGCATTCAAAAAAATCTGTGGTAGAAACAATATTGAGTGCATTTGAAGAACACTGACTGACTAGAATGATGCAAAACTGAAGACTTATTGCACATTCTCTGTACAGACTCGATTTGGTGTTATCAAACTTTTGGTTGTTCCTGAAATTGAAAGAGGCATTAAGAAGTTAATTTCCATCCACTGTTGAAGTTGTTTGCAACTGAATGAAGAATATGTATTTACCCAACCCCTTCTCTTTGAGCAGGATGCAATACAAGTTCAATTTTTTAGTAGTGTATAGCTGGTTTGAATTCAGTTTTCCTTCTCTTAGACTGGTTGTCTAAGAGAAGCTAAAGAACCTACTCTGCTCTACTATTTTCCCCATAGCTGTGGGCATAAGGGATGGATTTATACCTTTCTCAAAGGCATGAGTGCAAAGTGAAATACAGCTTTTTCTCCACTGGTTCCTAATTTGATTTCTTATGAAAATAACCATTATACTAAGTGGTCCTCCAAATGAATAACAAGTAAACCAGAAACAATGAAAAAGTGGATAGAATATTAAGAAAAAAACAAGTTGTGTAGCACTAAATGGAGATTATGTTGAAAAATAAATTTATTTCATTTTGATTTAATTCAGCCAAAAGTCTGGCAATATATGTCTGGTAACATGTGGTTCAGCACACAAACAGTAAACAAATGTTTTGTAATCCTAAACAACATTAGAAAATGCTAAATTCCTTGCAAGAGATCATACAATCAAGAGATTTGTTATTAAGCCAGTTGCAGCTAATGAATTACCTGGCAAAGAGAAGATAAAGAAATCTTCGACATTCACTTGACCAATGAAATCATGATTGAAAATCACAATGATACTGAAACGTAAAGTTTGTCTTATGCTACACAGTAAATAGAACTGGATTTTCAGGAAATGCTCTTCATGGGATATTGTAGGGCAATATTAGATGACTGATAGTTGGAGAAATGGGTCCTGCTTGAAGGAAGAATCTAAACCCTTTTCAGTTAAGCTGTTAGCAAGGAGTTGAACAACTTATATTTTGAATGGAAATCCTCAGTAAATAACTATTCTCCTGGAATTGGATGATGGTATTAAAATGACCTTTTCTGCCTATTAGAATATTACCTTTGTGATGTCATTTTACTCTGTCATAAGCAGTTTTGTCTGGGATTTTTCTAAATAGATTATTGTTGGGTTAGTCACAGGATTTCATCTCTTATCCTTATATATCATCATATTGATATTTTTTTTTTAAGATTGTGCATGAAGTAGAATGATTTTAAAAGAAAAAAGTGAATATATTCAAGAGCATGAAATCAATTCTATTTCATGCTTTTTACTTAAGATTTTGGGATGTGAGGAATATTGGTTCACTTGTTAGTGGTCTGGAAAAGGTATGAGCCCTATACCCCCATAGCTATGTGTTAAATGGTACCATTACTGTTCTTCTATGAGGATTGGTGGCATTAAATAACCCACAATGGTTGATATGCTATTAAAATAAAGAAACTAAACCAAATCTACCAAAAATCAAACAAAACCCAGAAAAAGAACTGTCAATTCTCTCTGCAACATAAAAATAAGTCAAACTTTGGCACTGGGAGGAAAAATAAGGAAGGTTATTGGAAAGATCCATGTCAGGCAGGGACAGACACAACCTTCCATCTTAGGGTCATGACCAATGATATGAATTGAACTGACCCAAAATAGATTTGAAGGCTTGGATAGATGGTAAGGTTTAGAATGCATGAACAATCAAAAGTTCCAATCAAGTTCCCCTAAAAAGAATTAATTCAACTCTTGGCAAACAAAATAATCTCATGGGACATATGAGGGGTGAATTAAAGTTCCTCATTATGATTTATTGCTCTGCATTTATCTGCTTACAGAAAACATTCTTTAAAGTAAATAGCACAATAAGCATAAAAAAAACTACAAACATATATAAACAAACACACCAATAGAATCTTAGGTGGCACATCAATAATGATTAAAAATAAAATAGCACAGTAAAATTAAACTAATAGAAATTCAAGCAATAGCTTTATCAACAACCCTCTACATGAAAATAACTATGTGCTGAATGACATCAGAGAATTAATTGAAAAATCTAATCCAACAACTGCCAAGACCTTTCATTCTGATGGGGGATTTTAAGGGCTGTAATAAAATTTGGGGCAATAAAGAAATAAAACTAAGAAGCAGAATTATAGAATCATTGAGAAGAAGCAATTATTTCTATTACAATAAACACTACACTAACCTTCATTCAGCTACAGGTACCTAATCTGCTGTGAACCTACCATATATCCTGATTCTAATTGGAAATTCCATGATGGCAATTGTGGTAGTGACCAATTTCTCACCAGAAAATTGTAAGTCCCAACTTGACACACAAATATCAAGTTGGAATATCAAAAAGGCTGACTGGGAAAAACTAAGGCAGTTATACTGATACCAATTGATTACAGAATCAAATAACAACAATGAGAATTGTACCATATATATATATATATATACACACATATATTTCACTGAAATACTCTCATCCATATCCAAACAAAACACTCCTAAAACTTTTCTCCTGTAATTCTGAGTAATTCATGATTTAATAAAGAGTGTAAAAAAGCTATAAGGTCATGTCAGACAGTCTTAAGTTAATGTTACACTAAATCCAACAAGAGAAAATCTTAATTCTTTCCAAAATCGTAGAGACAAAGCTCATTAATCATTTAATGATTCTAAAAGAAAAACGTGAAGCTATATATCCAAAATAAATTAATACCAAAGCTCTATGGTGTAATGGTTACCATAATTGGAAATGAACATGGTAACCTGAGTTCAAATCCTAGATAAGTCTGCATTTTGTGTAGTGCTAATACCCTTGGGAAAAGTATGAATATATCTATGGGTAAAATAGTAGGACAGACTATATTTTTGAGCCTTGGTATAGCAACCTTTCTGGGAGAAGGAAAACTTTGAATTCAAAGCTGTTAAACTCGGCATGAAAAATTGACCTTGAGTCACATCCTGCTTGTGTGGAAGGATTAGTAAATGCCAAAAGCAAAAGGATATAGAGGAGGAAAATATTAGGAGGAAAAACATCATTGACAAAAATACAAAAACCCTAAATAAAAAAAAAAAAAGACATAGCAAACCTTCTGGCAGAAAATTTTGCACTAAACTCATTGTCAGAAAACTTCAGCTGCAAATTTCCAAATATCAGAAAAAGAAGAGAGAAAAAAAATTTCCAAACAAAAATTGTCAAAGACTACAATCAATTCTTCACTTTCAATGAAATACAGGACTCTTTAACAAGAGCTGTTAGTTGAGAATGAGATCAACTTTGAATTCCTCAGAAGTCTCCCAGATAAATCAAGCCAGTACTTATAAAAAATATGCAACAATATATGAACAACAAGCCAAGTCCTCACATACTGGAAAATCTCCTGAGCCAAAAATCAAAACTGTGACTCGGTTCCAAGTTAGAGAGCAAATGTCTTGACAAACTTCAATGACATGACTCTAGAAAGGATGATAAATACCAGATTGACATGGGATTTGGGAAAAAATGAATAACAAACCTCTAATTGGACTTAAGAAAATACAAGAGATTATCTGGTCTGTCATGAAACTTTTATTCAAGAAAGAGGCTTTCATTTAAAGGAAAAAAAAAAGGTAAATTTGTCAGCCATTTTCTTTGACTTAGAAAAGGCATATGACATCACCTGGTATAGAATAATGAGATCTAAAGGAACTTGGTCTGAATAATAGCTAGCCTATATTCATAATGTAACTCTTCACATGAAACATAGTGTCAGTGACACTGACCATTGTAGAGATAAATAACCTACTGAAATGCCCCAATATCAATGTTGACAGATCATTGTATATGGATGACTTCTTCATTTGCTATAGATCAAATGCCAATTGCAACAGTGTCTGTATTAAATTAATCAATGAATGCTTAAAAAATGAATTTTAATTCTCCAGGGGCAAAATTATATACATGCACTTCAATCAACTACTAAATGCATTGGTATTCAGTTTTGAAGCTGAAATATTCATAAAGCAACAACATAAATTCCTAGGTTTTGTTCTTGACTCTTGAAAGAATATTTTTAAAATATTGAAGTAGAAGTTATACTTTTTTTTTTTTTTTTTTTTTTAAGGCAGTGGATCTATATTTAAAAATACAATGAATTAATCAACATTAACTTGAAACTCTGTCCTAATTTTGGTTTTCATATTCCAATACTTTTTTTTTTTTTTAGATTAGGTGGTGTTATTTGCTCTATTTATAAAACTGACTATTGCCCTTATCTTAATTGTTATATTCACTTTTCTAAGATGAGGAAATATCATTTGAATTATTTACACCATTTTGACTACCATTCTTATCTTGGTTGTTATATTCACTTTTCTAAGATGAGGAAATATCATTTGAATTATTTACACCATTTTGACTACCATTCTTATCTTGGTTGTTATATTCACTTTTCTAAGATGAGGAAATATCATTTGAATTATTTACACCATTTTGACTACCATTCTTATCTTGGTTGTTACATCTGCAGCATCTCTGAAAACCAATGTAATTACATCTGGACATTGACAAATAAAATTTGATTAAAAGAAAATTATTGTAATGGGGCATTTAAAATCTGAATAGTTATGTTGTAATCGAGCATTTGCGAGTGAATCAAGTTTTGGCATTAAATAAGGCATAACGAGTTGATATGCCATTAAACAAACCAAACAATACATTGTCAGAGGCTTAAAATACACTGATTGTATTTCCTGCAGGGGTGGGGTGGGGTTAAGACCTTCCCTCCCCTAAAAAACGAGCGTTCTTTGTATGACTTTAACCTGCATCTGGTGGTGAATCTCCAGTTCTAGAGCTTTAGGGTGTGGTAAATCTCTTCATTGCCATTACTCTCATGTCCACTCTGATTCAGTCATAGTACTTGTTAGGGTCCCATTTATGGGTCAAATAGATCTGTTGGAAAATTATTTGTATTAGATAGGAATACTTGATACCATATAACTGTGCAACTTATTTGTATTGAGAATATTTACTTGAGGCTATAATTGATTTTTAAGGATTATTATTAATTACTTGAAACCATATAATTGCTTGCAAATTATTGCTATTTAGAGGAATACTTGAAACCACATAACTGTTTGCAAATAAATGATTGTTATTAAACGAGAATAGTTTAAACCATATAATTGTGCATAAATTATTAGTATTCGATAGGAACAGTTAAAAACAATGTAAATTATTGGTTGGGAATACTTGATATCTTATGACTTTGTACAATTAACAAATGAAAAATTAAGTGCAATTGAAAAGAAAATACAATAGAGTATTGAAAATTTAGTTCTGATTTCAATGAAACTTTTAGAAATTAATCAAATTTCGGTATTAAATAACCCTTAAGGGGTTGATATGCAGTTAAATAAATAAGCACTAAATGTTTTAAGCATCCACGTTATATCTGTGTGTTCATAACCCTACACAGTTATTAGCTGAATTTTTTAAAATGAAAATTTCACTGTATAATATTTCATTTCTCTGATATTTGGTGAAGCATTGGGTTAGATCCATTGGCAAGGAAATAGATGAGGATTAAAAATAAATATTTAAGAAAAAAAAAAAAATTGACATTTGACTTATTGATGGACCTCTGTATGTATCTGTCTCACCTCCCCAACATATATATATATATATATATATATATATATATATATTTTTGTTATTTAATAGTCCATAACAGCTGTTCAGTACAATTATTCAAATGGACAAACTGGTAATAAAAAAAACTGTCATGAAGTATTAAATGAAAAAAAAAACAAAACATTAATTATAATTTATTATACAGGGTGTGACAGAAATGTCTCCCACATTTTAAACTGTCACCTGTGGTGTAAATGATTTGCTTTGGTTGTGTTTTATCGTATATCAACCCCTGTGGTTTGTTTAATGTCAAATCCTGTTTATACATATATATCTCTATAAGATTTGTAAGCAAATAGTTTGTAGATAACATTATTTTCAAGTGAAGCAGAGCTCTTTTGTTTGCATACAATTAAATGGTTTCAGGTATAAATGATTAAATAGTTCTCTAACAAGTACTACCACTCCTGGTCAGTGGGCCTGAGAGTAATGGCAATGAAGTTCCAGGACTATAAACTCACCTTCAAGTGCAGTTTAGTGTCATGCTCTTGGACACTCGGTGGTGGTGGGGTTCTTACCCTTCAGTTAAGATGCAGTCGGTGTATTCTAAGCCTCAGCCGACTGGGCTGTGATGCAAATGAATTTAAGCAAGTGATAATGATATCTCCATTTAGTTATTTTCTTATAATTTAAAAAAAAAAATTCAGTTACGATCCAGATAGAATTTTCAACCAAAAGTTGTATCGAATTTCTATCCAGGAGAACGTCAGTCTTAAAAAAAAACCCTTTCAACAGCAAACGCATAATGTGCACCAGTCCAAGTCATGATCATAACTGATCGTGTCTAGAAAGAAAATGGTAAGACATTAGTTAGATGGAGCTACCATTACCACTTGCCTAAGTTCACTTGCACTGCACGAGTGATAGTTTAAAATGTGGGAGGTATTTCTGTCACACCTTCTAGCTCTGTTTTAGAATGGTTGAAATTGAATGGAATCTTATATGGGTCAAGGTAAGGAGTGTAAGTAGCAAAAGACTAAACTGAATGGTATTGAATTGTCGGGATTTATTTCCCCAATAGTGATGAAGAAGTCTAATAATGATATAAGTTGGGCAACTGTAGTTGAGGGCAACCTGAAGGGTCCTCCTTTCAATGGCTACTACACCGAGGTGTAGGGGAGGGCGCGATTCCTTTCTCTTGATTGCTTCACTTTCCCTTGATCCATACTTTATAATGCTGAGTATTAAGCAAGGAGGCATCTAGTACTTTTTTTTTTTTTTTTTTGAGTCTTTGGTATGACTCCACCTAGGATTGAACCTCTGTCTCATGGGCCATTAGTGAACACTACCCACTATCCCAATGAGACTTAAAATATATTTCAGCGTTTTCTTATTGTGACAAAAGCTTTTAGTAATTTCTAACACACATGTTAGTGTTTTGCAGTAAAAATAATTTGTTAAACACTGAATTTGGGAAATTTTGATCTATTATTTCTTTTAGTTCTTGGTTTTATATGTTGTGCAGTGAACATCTGGAAAGAAAGGGATTGTCAGTGGTCAGGAATTAATGCTAGTCTTACTGACAGAATAGGGTTATTATATTAATATTTCTCCAAATTTCATATTGGTAATAATAAGCAGATCATAATCAAGTTCTCTTTCTCATATATATCTCCTCCTTCCATCTCTGCCTCTCTTTTTCGTATCATTTGATTTCTGCATTACTATTAAGGGCTTTAAAGACTACAAGTAGAGCAAGTAGTAACTATTTTTATATTCATTTAGGTGTTATTTTCAAATAATGTCAATTTCTAAGATTGTGTACTGGTTTATGATGGATGAATTTAATCTCTTAAAATCATTTCCTTTTTCCTCTTGTAAATATTTCATTACTTGATGTGGTGGAATTGTAAAATATTTTGGCTTTTTAAGTTTGGGTGGGTTGGTTGAGAGGGAGGTAATAACTTCCTTTTTTTTTCTATTTAACTGTGTCTTTTGCACTTAAAGACATGGATATTGCAAATTATAGTCTCTTTCTCTCTCTCTCTCTCCCCCCCCCCCGGTGTTAAGGCATCAGTTGTTGATTACCTCTATTGCCTTTTCTGATTTGGGCTGCTAAAATCTTCTGAATAACATTTTATCTTAACCACTGCTTTAACTCTAGATTAGGGCTTCTCAAATAAGATAAAAAATGCCAAGGAATATTGAAAATAAAGTTCTGATTACAATCAACCATTTAGAAAGGAATAAAATTTCAGCATCAAATAACCCATGAGGGTTTTATATGCCATCAAACAACCAAAGCAAATACAAAATAAGAAAAATTGGATGTAGAGATTTCTAGATGATTTTATTTTTTTCTTATATATTTAATCAGATTTCAATGAGAACAGATATGATGCTGATTCTAAGCTGAACTACAAGAGTCTATGCAGGATATACACATACTACACTCTAATTTTAACTTGAGTTATGAACAAATAAGCAAATAAAAATCTCTAATGTCCCATTTATATAAAATAGATATTAAACATCAGAAAGACAAGAAAAAGACCATAAGATAATCCATACTATGAGGGGTGGGAGGGGGTAGATGCTTGTCTTTGAAAAAGAAAATGGGACACGAGCATGATAAATCCAAATTGAATTCTTTCTACTCGGGTGAGTGAAAAGATTTTCAATACATGGTGTATATATATATATATATATATCACATTAACGAAGCACTTCAATCTGTGGAAGGTACCCATTGTGGTTGGTAGTATAGTGGCAGTTGGTGCACTATCATGTTGTGCATTGCTTCACTCTGTAATTTGAAAGCAATACAGATAAAAGTGCAACATAATCTAAATCGAGAATTTATGCTTTACGAATTTGAAGCCGTAGAAGCAATCAAAAATATTTTGGTGTGAAAGGTGAAGGCACTCTTGATCACGGTACAGTAACCAGATGGTTAAAGAAGAACTGCTTGGGTTGCAAGAACCTTGACGATCAGGTGAAATCAAGTGGATTTCAAAGCTGTGCTCTAAGCTATAGAAGCAAATCTGGCAAGTAGCACTCGGAGAGTATCAGGTGAGCTTAGCATCTCACAGTCCAGTGGGGTTAGTCACCTTCATGACCTTGGTATCTGCGGAATTATGTCTCACTTTATCAAAATATTGCAAAACATTTACTAATATTTACAAACTCTAACATCAAGGCAAAAATCAGTGGCTCCCCCCGGGGTCTTTTTATGATGACGAACAGAATCAGACGTTTTTACTTCATGACATTTGCTAAGAATAAAGTTAACTCCCATTGTAGCAGTTAATTTGATATGTAATGGACTCAGTAAAATCCTGTACAAGGCGTATTTGCATTTTACTTTATGATAAATTCCTTTGGAAAAGGCATTAATCTATCTCTTATCCCTTTTGCTAGTAGGGTGTGGTCAGGTAAGGCTACTAATTTAAAAGAAGGAAAACTCTGAATTCAAACCAGTTGTTTTTCACTAAACCAAAAAAGACTGACCTTGTGCTGCATTCTACTTACTGGTGGTCAAAGGTTGCAAGTAAGTTGGTACTTTTGTTTTTGAAATGAACTAGAATTAAATTTGACTCTTGGAAATTTCATGGATGTTGACAACAGCTAAAATATCCTATTGCTCTTGAATATCTATTTCTACAATTACTAGCAAAAAGAACCATGTTGTATACATATTTAATATAAATTTAGATTTATAAAATTGATAAACAAAATGTATAAAAATAAGGTAGACTATAAAGAAAGTGTTGAAAAATATCAAAATTACTTAGACACTTTGGCAGTGGCAGACACGTTATCGATATTGGTTGTTCTGTTAGCTAAAAATAATTGGTTAATTTATGAAATTATTTAGATAAAAAACCTGGTTCTATGCAGTTTATATACAATTAATCATGGATGAAAAATTCACAGTGTAACCTTTTAATACATCATCAAAAACAAACAACTTCTTTGCTGGTAGGGCTTAGAATATGCCAACTGTATTTCTTCCAGGCCTGTAAGAACCATCACTCCCCACTAAAAAAGCTAGAGTGCATCTTTATTGCAATTACTCCCAGGTCCACCTGTTCTTTTCTATATGTCAAATAGATTTGTTTAAAAATTCTTGATATTTGATTGGAATACTTGGTGCTATACAAGTTTAAGTTGTTTGTATTAAGAACAGTTACTTGAAGCTCTAATTGTTTACTAAAGATTATCAGGTACTTGAAACCATATAACTGTGTGCAAGCAAATGACTATTGGGTCATTCCAGCCAATTTCACCTACGGTCTGTCCCAAAGGTCCTCCAAATTGTATTCAAATTTTCACTATTTGCTTATCTATCATCATCATCTTCATCATGTCACGCTGCCAGCATGGATCTCCCTAACCCTCTCCCGCCAACCGTCTCTATTGTCCATTGCTCCCGGTAGGTCTTCAAAGCTAAATCCTGTAGTAATTTACGAAGGTCTTTACTTCGATTTAGCACAAGGCCAAATGAATGGGGCACCCAATGAGACACGAACTCACTCGTGTAGGTTTGCTAGTCTAACTTGCTAACCATTACACCACCAGAGGTGCCCTCAAAGCTAAATCCTGTATCAGCACAGAGCTGTTGTATATAGGTTCAGCTGCTCATCCTGCCTTTGCTCGTCCATGTGAAAGGGTCCACAGTAGTACGTCGCTTATGAGTTTGTCCTTACTTCTTCAGCAGTGTCCCACATGTCTGGTTCGTCTAACTTGGATAGTTTTCATGATGGGTGGTAGGTGGCTGTACGGCTGCTGCTTTGTGGGATATTGCCTTCAAGACTTGTTCAATATGGCTTGCGGCATTCGTGTAATTGCCGTCAAGTTTTTTCTCCATACATTTAGTTAGCATCTATGTAGTGCATCCATATAGTAGTATCAACATGACTGCTGCTTGAATAAAACTGCGTTTTATTTTATTGGTCAGGTCTGACATCTATATGACTGATAGCCTATCGATAGCAGTCCATTCCTTTGCTAGTTGTGTGTTGATGTCTGTCTTGGTTGATGAGACACTTCTTCTAAGGTAGGTGAACTTGTCCACTAGTTTCAGAGAACTACCATTTATTGTGGAGATGTTGCCTCTTTGATTAAAGTACATGTATTCCGTCTTGTCTTCATTGACATGGAGGCCTATGCCAACAGCTGCTTGTTGCAGACAATGTAGTAAGGTTTCAGCTTGAGTGGGTGTATTTGCCAGAAGTGCTATATCATTGGTGTAGTCAGCGCCCGTAATTGTTTGTGTGGGGTATCTTCTGCTTCTTTCCTTTGTCAGCTTGAAACCATTGTCTTTCATTTTATCAATAGACATTCTAAGCATTCATGTAGTCTAGACAGATGATAAAGAGGTATGGGGCTAATGGGTCTCCTTGCAGCACACCTGCTATGATGTTGAAGTAGTCTGTCTTCATCCGAGGAGCGGATTTTTGCTTTCGAGTTTTTATATAGCATCATTATGGCTGTGACAGTTTCTTTGGGTAGGCCGTAGGCAAGTAGCAAATGCCTCCCATGGGACTCTAGGTTTAGCTCTTGGTTTAGTTGGTATGCAGTCTGCTGCTGCTTCTAGGTGAGGATTGATGAAATTCTCATATTCATCATTCAGAGTATGTGTTTCTGACTTCTCCTGTAGTGCATCGAATTTGTTTCTTAGTGTTAACGTATATTTAACTCTAATGTTCCTGTTATTAAGCAGGCACCAGTCTTAGTGTACGGTTGTTATTGTTCAGGCCACATTCCTTTGTAGACTCAGTTGTATCTTTGCCATGACAATTTGGTGAATGGAGGACACACCCTCGTAAGAGGAATATGCCTCACAATTCAACACACTATTATTCCATTTCTTATTTATAAAGATGTAGTCTATCTGTACTTTAATATCATTTGTGTAGGTTTATAGTTTTCCCTTTCTTTTCTGAAATTTAGTATTGAGGCATGTTAATCTATTTTCTAGCGTTAAATCTGTTAAATGTTCCCCATTTCTGTTTGACAAGTTGTGTAAGCCGAATTTGTTTTTTACATTTTTATCAATTTGGGCATTCATGTCTCCACCAATGATGAGAATGTTGTGTTTTGGGATGCTGCGAATAAGGGAGGATAGCTCATTATAAAAGGCAATGAGGTCAGTTTCTTCTAACATTGGTAGGACTATAGCAGGAGATGATTGTTGTGCTTGGGTTGCCATTAGAAGTAGCTACCATCATCCTCAGTTGTATTTTCTCAATGCTATTTAGAGATTTTAGGGCCCGTGCTCATATAAGCATACCTACACCTCCTATCGTGGCATTAACTGAATTTTTCCACGCAGATGCAGTGGCTAACATCCATTCACAGCCAATATTGTGATATTTAATATCCTCGCTATGAGTATACCTGTGTTCTTGTATGCATATTATGTCTATGATATGATCTATTGCTGATGCTGTCAGCTCCGGTAGTTGTTCTATTCTATTTAATGTTCTAACGTTGAATGTTGCTATTTGTATTGTGCATTTGCATTTAAGTAATTTTTGTTTTAATTTGAGCTCTGTAGCTGATTTTTCGAACATGGAGGCCAGGGCTCCAACCTCAGCAGGATGCACCCTTTTTTACCTGCGCAAAGAGTGATGCGGTTTTTGCACAAGTGGTTTGAGTGTGGGTCATGGTAATCTTTTGATGGCTGTTTTTATTTTCATCTATAGAAGCCACCCTTATAGATAAGCAGCAGTAGTTCTCCGATCAAACTATTTGATCCTGGCCATTGAAACGTAGGATTCATATGCCCAGGACCTGGTTAGACATGGCTTTGAACTGTCAGAGGGCTTGTCTGCTCACCTTTACGTCCACCTTGCTGCTTCCCATGGCTTTTGAAAAAAAATTTTTTTTTCTTCCTCCTTTCTACCTGTATTAAGTTTTAACTTTGTAAAAGTCTGCAATTACTTTCTTTTTAAATTTCATCGGAGTCCTTATTTATGGTTCTTTGCATTCTTATAGGGCCTTCTATTTTACGCTAACTTAGGTTTTTTATTTCTAATAGAGTCCAAAAGTATTAAGTTCTCTTGACCAGGTTCAACTGATATTTGGAATTACAGTATTTGTCTTTTTGTATTTAAAGCACAGATAATATACAGCAGTGATTTTACAAATAAGAAAATAAAATCATTCATGCATTTTGATATGACAATATAGTAAAAGATAATATATCTGACTGTTACTTGAACTCTGCCAAAGGTGGAGTGGATTTGCCTAGTATTTTGATTGTATGTTTGACAGTCCATGTTGCCTAGGCTCCTAAATATTTCTTCTTTTATACAGATATACATGTGTTTTCTAGCACTTATCTATATGCTTATCTATATGAGAAGTAAAAACTGAAAATTGCAACCTGATATCATTAGTTTTTCGTAATTTATGGTCATTTAAAGTTTTAGAGAATTTCTGAAAATTTCTGCTTTGTAAATTTTTTTCCTCAATTTAAAATTAAATAAGTGATGTTATTGAGATAGAAAGATATTCAGTATTCTGGGTTATTTTCTTGCATTTTTAGTCCACTTCCAATCAAATGGGTTTTGGACCTTTGGCACAGACCTGAGTTAAACTAGCTGGAATGACCCTATTATTAAATACAAAATAATTATTTGAAACCATATGATTATTAGTATTAAATAGGAATACTTGAAACAGTATGACTGTGTGTAAATTATTTGTATTAGATAAGAATACTTGATATCATAGAACTGTGTGCAAATTATTTGTATTAGATAAGAATACTTGATATCATACAACTGTTAGTAAGTTATTTGTATTAGATAGGAATACTTGATAAAACTGTGTGAAAAAACAAAACTCAAGAAACAATTACTCCCGAAAATGTAAATGTACACAATTCCCTCACCTTTTGGCATAAAATAATCCTAAATGGATTGACATGCTGTTTTAATCAATGAATCCGAATCAAGATCAAATGTTTGAATCATTTCTGAATTCATTTAATTTAATTTGTTTATTTTATTTTAGTCACCGATGACCTCACCCTCTTCAACCTGAAGAATAAAAAGAAATATGGCTTTTTATTTCTATAAGAAATGTGTAAAAGTCATGTACGCAAACAAGTAGAAAACTATAACCAGCACATAATAATAATAATTGTTGTCTTGTTGTAGTAATTGTTAGTGAGTTTAAAATTGAAGTGTTTATTTTCTCTCCGGTTTTGTATTTTTGATTTGATCTTTTCTAACCTGAAATATGTTTGGAATTGAATTCTCATTTCCTCTTGTCAAATCTTTTCTCTCCTTTGCTCACTTTTTCTTTCTCTTTCCCTTGTAATGGGTATAATTGATATATTAACTTGGTGTAATGGTTATTGTTGTAGGCAATGGACACAGTGACCCTTATTTCAAATCCTGGATGAGGTTGTTTGCATTTCACATAGTGCTAATACTCTTAGGAAAGGTATGCATCCAATTTGTCTCCCTCCAACTATGGGTAAATAGTAGGACAGACTGGGCTCTTTAACTTTGGTATAGCAACAAGTCTAGGAGAAGGAAAACTTTGAATTCAAACCTGTTAAACCCTGCTTAAAAATTGTCCTTATGTCTTGTCCTGCTTGTGCAGAGGGGTTGGGTAAATACGTATATTAGCAAAATATTGTTGTTTTTTTAAAAAAATTAAAAAAAAGATTCCATTAGTTTGAAACTAACTGCCAAATCCAATATCTTTATCCACTAGGCCTCTACTAATATCACTCTTGTCAACTGTACCATTATTATTATTATTACAAATGTGTCACTACTAAGTAAAATGTTTATACGTAGAAGTGAATTTTGATAAAAATCCTGTAACCTAGTTTGATTGTGGCAACTACTCAGGTAGCATGTTTTGGAGCCCGTCCCTATTGAGGTCTATAAATGTTTCGAATTCAGTGTTTTCCTTCTCCTGGACACCAGCCTGCCCTCTTATTTACCCATAGCTGGAGGGAGAATAGTTGGATTCTCGAGAAAGATATGAATCTAACTATTCATATTATGTATTAACACTAAGTGAAATGTAAACAGCCTTGTTCAGAATTTGAACTTGGATATCTGAATTCACTTTCTACAATGATAACCATTATATCATAAGACCTTATTTATCAAATCCTGATTTAAAAGCACATCAGTTTAGCAAAATAAATTATCAACTTGGAGAATGTTAGCTTTTACGTTGGAGCCTGTAAATAAATATTAATATCAACACATCACAAAGAAACTGATTATGAATTATATATAATTCATTTATTGGAGAAGGTAAAGGTTATACATTTAACTTATCTACTGATGCAGACTATCACTTTTACACATTGGTGAAAAATCTGAGAAAGAAGCTTGCTGTACCTGTCTTTAATGAAACTACCATTTGTATGATTCATAATTTGAAGTATCATGTTCTTTCTAATGTTCTGTTATGTAAAGGACAAAGAATATCATTTTCAATCTTCATGTGTGTTGATGTGTTTGACACTTGTGTATCTGCAATGGTTAAATCAAGATATTTATATAAAAAAGTATGACCCCCCCCCACACACAATAGTGAATGTTTCAAAGTAGTTTTCCTTTAAATTTCAGTGAAAAAAAATAAAGGTGTTTACATCATGGTGCTAAAACATTTCTCTTATTGTTAGGCCTCATCTAAATTTTATTTTAGATTTCTCTCTTGAGTTTTTAAGTTTTCATGAATTTAAATACAAAGTAGTGTGTCTTTCTACATGTTTAACTACACTATCTCCTCTCTCTCTCTCTCTCTATCTATCTATCTATCTATATATATATATATATATATATATATATATATATATATATAAGCTAAATTTCTCACGCTTGTATATAACTAACTCAGTGTACATAATAGAATATTTATTAGAGCAATGTATTTAAAATTTTCTTAGAAACTAAAACAATTTCCAGTTCAATTTGTAATTGAATAATAAGTCTATGAAGTTAGTATTTGTATTGAATGTGATTTTTGATGATAAAATTCTTGATAAAATGAAGATAACTTTGAAATATGATGATACAGCTTCATACCATATCAAATGGTGAATTTTAGAAGATGCTTTGACTTGAGTATTTTGCATGCCAAAAGGACTTTGAAGAAAATTAATGTTTCATTCATTGTTCATTTCTCTTTTGGTAAATACTTCATTTCATTTTTATAACTTTTGAACACACCTCTACATTATATGACGTTTTAAAAAATTTCATTATTTTTCAAAACATTACATTCCTCTCTTTTTTTCCCTAATTACTCCTCTAGTTTCTGCCCCCCCCATATTGCTATTCCTCTTCTTGGTGAAAGTTTGGAAGATTGACATCATATACAAATATCATTGTGTAAAATCCACAATATCCACTTTATTATTCTCTCCTTTAGTATGTCTTTCAGTCTGCTTATCATTTGAATGCAATGTGTTGGTTTTTAGGAAATGTGCATAGGCTAGTGCCCCCAACCGACACCAACCCTGATGACACTGTTTTGTTGAAATTTGATCGTGTCCCAGTGATTCCTAAAATATTGTGCTGCTGATTCAAACTTGTATTGTTTTTCTGTTGTAGGGTGAGCAGTTGCATTGGCTTGCATGTGCTGCATACGTGGCTTGTCGAAGGAGCATCGTACCCACGGTGGGGCATGGAACAGTGGAAGGAAACTGTGTTTCCCTCACCAGATTATTAAGAACAGCCAGATTTAGGTAAGAAGGTTTCTTAAGTTAGACTTGCAAATCAAAAGGAAAGATATTAAAGAAAAAAACAAAGAAATAAACGTTTTTTTATTTTTCCATTCTTGCTTTTCTAACACCATAATTATTTGTCTATAACATTCACTTCTGACTTTTAATTATGAAATTCTTGAGGAAAAAAAAATCTTGTGTTTAATAGAAACTAACTTTTTAGGATTTGTAGCTGCTAAATTAAACCTAAATTTATTATTTGTTCAACTTCATATCAGTTTAAACTGACTAAAAAAAATAAGAATTTATAAAGTTTACATTATGTCTTCCAACACAAAGTTGAGAGTAAACACTTGAACATGTTCATACAAAAAAATGCAACAAGTTAGTAATGAAAATTAACTCAGATTAGAAGAAAGAAAATTATAAACAAACATTCCAGGGGATATTTCTCTGTAACAGTGTAAAACACATTAGTTTGGACAATAGATATGACGTACTTTCAGTCATCCCATTCTGAATATGGTGGGGTGTTTAGCCAGAAAAAAGTTAATAATATACTTCTTGTATGATATGCATTTCTAACTTTTGGGCTGAAAAATCTGGGAAAAATGAAGTGTCTTACACACAAATGATTATATTATTTTTTTAAAATACTTTTACCCCCCCCCCCCAACCTTCTTTCTACTGATAGTTATCTTTCAAGAACAGGAACCATGTATGAACGACTATTTTCTTGATATTTGTTTTTAACAAAATATTAGTTGAAACTATCAAAAAATCCTGGATAATATTTTCAGTTGACAATATCTATATCTGTGATGAATAACATTAGAACATTGAACTCTTCATTATTTCTTTCTTGAAACTGACCAATTTTTATTGGAAATATTCTGGATTTATACATTTCTTAATATTATAAACTTTGGATTATTCTTACTCAATGTTAATCATCATAGACATCAAATTTGACAAGAGAAACTTATTGAAATGTGTAACTGACTTGATTCATTTTAATAAAGAAAAATCCATCCTGTTGAAGGGACTTAGAATAAACTGTATCCTCCTTCCTGTAAAAGGGGTAAGATTCCTCAAAAAGGGGTGTTCGAGATATGATACTTAACTATATCTGATAGTGAAGCTCCTGTTATGGAAATCTGGGGAGTTTAAAGTACCTTGTCACTGTCATTACTCTCAAATCCACTCTGCCTTGATGAGTGGTAATATGTGTCAAATAGATCTGTTTATAAATTATTCGTATTCAATAGGACCATAGAAAAGAAAAATCTTAAAGAAACAACTACACAAAAAAATGTAAATACGAATGTACAGTGAATGTAATTCCCTCTATGCATAAAATAACCATAGATGATTTAACATGCCATTAAATTCAATCATTTAATAAAACATGTTTACAGTACGTATAGTGTTTTAACAAGGCTGCAAAAGAAATATTAACTTTACAATTGATATTAAAAGTAATTTCTTTTAATGTGAATAAACTTCATAGCCTGTTTCATTATATTTGTATTTTGAATTCTTTTCAGTCTTATGAAATTTATCAACCAAATATGATATTATTGACTTGTTAGGAAATGTAAACTTGACAAGTTTCACAATAAATTTGTCTTTCACATGTTAGTAAGATTTAAATAAATCTTCAAATTTCTCAGTTAATAAAACGCAAAAGAATGGATGCTCAAATGAAGTTAGTACAGGACATTCATTTCACCTCCAAAATAATGTTCTCTTTGTACAGTGTTGCCTAATATTTCAGTATAGTATTTACATGCATAAAGTTTACCCTCTTATCCTTAGCGTAGGACCCTTTATGAAAAACTTTGCTTGTATTTTACCTTAACTCACCTCAAAGAGAAGAATGCAACACATGGTCATTTTTTAAACAGAGTACAATTGGTTTGGATTCAGTTTTCCTTCTCCTAGACTGGTTGCCATACCAAGGTTAAAGTAACCAGTCTATTCTACTATTTACCCATATTTGGAGGAAGAATAGTTGGATTCATACCTTTTCCACAGTTATTAGTGCTGTGTGAAATTCAAACAGCCTTGTTGTAGATTGAATACTTGATATCATAGAACTGTATGCAAAATTATTTGTATTAGATAGGAATACTTGATATCATAGAACTGTGTGCAAATTATTTGTATTAGATAGGAATACTTGATATCATAGAACTGTATGCAAAATTATTTGTATTAGATAGGAATACTTGATATCATAGAACTGTGTGCAAATTATTTGTATTAGATAGGAATACTTGATATCATGTTAGTTCTTTTTTAAATTAATTTGGTTTTCTATCATATTAGAAGAGAAGTGAGAAGAAAGATATGAATTATTAAATCCAGTAAAATAAGTTAGCAAATCGGTATCTTGGTGTTTGATAGATATTCACAAAATCATTAATTCATGGAATTTACTTTTGAAGTTGAGGATTGCTCTTGGCTTTTTTCTGCTTGTATTTCTACTTTATAAAATTCTTACTTCTCTATTATGAATTGGCACAAATATTTTGCTTTAAAAAATCCAACTAATTTCTTGCTGATCTTGGAGTGCAACTCATGTCTTGAGCAGGAATAACCAGGTGATTTACATCCCTCTTCAGGTTTACAACCGGTTTGAATTCAGAGTTTTACTTTTAAACCAACTGCCATACCAAAATTATAGAGCCTAGTCTGGCCTACTATTTATTCATAGTTAAAGGGAGAATAGTTGAGTTTATACGTATCCCAAGGGTATTAACACTATTTGAACCTGGGTTGCTGAGTCCACTTCCTATGATGATAACCATCATGCCACAAGCTGAATGCATAATGCAGTAATTATTGTTTTCACTCGGTTTCTGAGTCTAAGAATATTTATTCTGCATAATCAAGTTATCCACAATTTTTTAAGCATTTGGTTAGTCTCATTACATTGAACTATTTTTAAAATCTATATTAAGCATAGATTTTGTTTCTGAGGTAAAATCTCCAATAACTAAAGGTTACCATAGTAACAGTATTTTGTTAAAGCAGGAGGTTGAGTGCTTTCACTCTGTCTTGTTATAATTGGTTATTTTTTTTTTTTCTTTCTAAATCTATTTTGTTGTTTGATTTACTGAAAATAACAATCTTTAGCCATTAAAGAAAACTACAGAAAAACTAGTTCTCAACCTTTTTTGCTGATGGACCTCTTCTGATTTATAATTGAGTTTGTACCTCTTTCATAGCTGTTATCAAAATATATATATATATACTATTTATCAAAGTTTACAATCTACATTTAGTGCCTTGTTGGTGGGGCTTAGAATATGCTTACCATAACTCTTGCAGAGGAGTAAGATCCTCTGCCAAAGAGGGGTGTCTTGACTGATTTGGAGTCGTCGTACCTGTCTGGGTACCATCTATGGGTCAAATAGATCTGTCTAAAAATTATTAGTATTTGATTGGATTGTAAAAAATCTCTTAAGAAACAACTACACAGACAATGTAAATATAAATGTACAATGAATGCAATTCTCTAACCTCTTGTCATAAAATAACCCTTGACAGGTTAACATGCCATTAAAATCAATCAATGTACATACATTTATTTTAGAATATGAATTACCTGGCTCAAAGCCAATTTTTGCTAATTTTCCACTGTTTTTTTTAGTCAGCTCAAATTATTGTTTAAGATTGTAATGCGAGAAATTGGCTCATTAAAAATACTTCTATGCACCCCCTCTTCCAATTTATTTCATGTGCACCTCCCACTCCCGATAGACATGGTTACCCAGTTGAGAATCAATGGCCTAAAGATAAAGTTTCAGGTGTGATTTGAACTGACATGTCATACTTCTAGTTTTCAAAGAATCATGATTTAACCAATTAGGTCTCAATTTGGTCTCACATGTAACTATTTCTTTGTTTCTATTCCATGCTGTATTGTTGACTACTTGGTAATCGTAATTATAAGTTGTTTGAGGCATTTTCAGTTACATCAAGTACATCAATGTGTCTACAACCTGATAATGAAAAAAAAAAAGCATGTTTTACACAAGTATTTTTCAACACATT
>CAUZXS010003901.1:0-60000 GCA_963585895.1 Sepioteuthis lessoniana | reverse complement strand
TGCTGTTTTGAACAAATCCTGAAAACAGCACCCCATAAAACAGCAGCTGTACGGCCATTTACCTCCCATCTCACAAACTATCCAAGTTAGATGAACAAGACATATATTAATAAAGTCAAGATTATTATATTTTTTTGTTTTTTCACACAAGCATTGCTTGATATTTGTCCTGGTAGAATTATTAGAATTATAAAGCTCAAATTATATAAAATACTTCTTGCTTCATTTGTGGTTCTTATTTGAATATTTGTATGTTTTTTCATATCTTTCAGCCTGATACAGTTTTTCAACAAAATGAAAAAGTGGCTGAACATGGCCAGCTTACCTCAGGATTTCAGAGATAAAATTGATCGTCTTGAGAGAAATTTTGCTGTTTCAACAGTAACGTTCGGAAAATACCGGTCCATATTCTTTGATGTATTCATTGATGCTACAGACCCTCCAAAACATCCCCGTGGTAGAAAACAAAGGTAAGTTTGAAGCCTTTTTAATTCTGACTTAGTGTTTTTTATTATATTACAATGTAAACACATCAATAAATTTGGAGCCTATTGAGGGGGAAAAATAATTTATTTTACTCAACAAATATTTATTTTTTAACATAATCTCCTTACTTGTTAATGCACTTAATCTTATAGATCAAACATTATCAAATGAAAAGTCTAGATTTAAAAAAAATTATGAACTTATTGCTCCATCTTAATGCTTGTATTTTATGTAGTGCTAATACTCTTGGGAAAGTTATGCATCCATTTATTTTCTCTCCTGCTATGGGTAAATAGTAGGGCAGACTGTACTCTTTAACCTTGATATGGTAACTGGTCTATAATGAAAATTCTCAATTTAAACCTGTTAAACTCTGCTTAAAAATTGACCTTGTGTTACATCCTGCCTGTGGTGTAGGGCTTGGGTAAATACTTATTCACTCCATATTACTGAAGTTTGGAATTTGATATCTTACCTTAAAACCATGTATCCACCATCTCTATTGAAGATGTATATTATGATCTGATAAAAAAAAATTTAGTTTGTATGAATTTGGTTTACACATACTGTTCATATACCCTAAACTTTTGAGTGTGTGTGTGTGTGTGTATATATATATATATATATATATATATATATATATATATATATATATATATTACAATAATCTAGTTTGTCATTGTTATCTTGTTATATAATTCAAATTAACATAATTAGTGATTCATTATTAAGATCTTGTGCCATGATTTTGCACCTGAATTTCATGGAAGTTTCTCATTCAATGTATTAATGTCATTTGGTTAGTTAATTCAAATCTTACATTGGTGAATCAATGTTGAAAAAGTTGTCAATACAGCAATACAAAAAGGCTGCATTTTGATCTGACATTTTCATGATGTGACAGAAAACCAACCAAGTTTGATGGTATTGTAGGATACTGCTGGGGTACTTTCAGTTAGGGGTCATGATGCTTTGGCCCTAAAACCAAGCCTGACTTCAGAGTCTTCATCATCTGATGAAGAATTTATTGGCTGTTTCTTTATTTGATTTTTGTTTGTTGTAGCATGTGTAGATAATAAAAATATATACAAACACGCACACAGTATTGTCCATAAATACACCCGAAAAAATGTTTAAAAAGTTTATTAAAATGGATATTTTTTAGGTATTACTTATTACCAATCTTGGCTGCATTGAAAATTCATAGCCAAAAATAATGACACACCCCAAATATATTTATGTAATTTTATTTTTACTATCACTTTTAATGCTGTTGAAATTGGTAACAAATAATACCTAATAATATCCATTTGGATTATATCTAGATATCTTTGAGTTAAAAAGAAAATTAATTTTATATAAAATTTTTTTGTGGGGCATCCATATTTATCGGCAATACTATATATATATATATATATATATAGTGTGTGTATATATATATATATATATATATATATATATATATATATATATATATATATATATATATATAGTCTAATGTGTGATTGGGTTGGAAACCAAAAGTTCAAAAATCTAAACTTGAATACTTATAGAAAGACTTTTAATCAGTTAGAGGTTGACAAAGAGAAAGTTATGGGAATATTGATAAGATGAGCAAATTAGTCCAGAAAAAGCTAGCTGAGATGGAGTTTCTATTCTTGAATATTTCCATTCTTAAAAAAAGCTGAAAATAAGCACAAAATTATCCCAATTGTTTTATTAATTGAAAGAAAAACATAGTTCAGTGTGTAATTAAATGAAATTATGCAATTATTGTTGTGAAGCTGATCCAAGTATTCGCTTTCCCAGCAGTCTTCCTATGCAAGGTATAGTGTGTGAAACCGATCCAAGTATTCGCTTTCCCAGCAGTCTTCCTATTCAAGGTATAGTGTGTGAAACCGATCCAAGTATTCGCTTTCCCAGCAGTCTTCCTATGCAAGGTATAGTGTGTGAAAAAATCAAATTAGTAAATCTTGTTACCATTTGTATTTACCCAACCCAACCCAACCCCCCTGTCATAAGCAAGATATGAGACAAGGTCAATTTTTTATTGGATTAAAGCTAGTTTAAAAAACCGTCTCATTGGCCTAGTGGGTACAGTGTTCGTCAATAGTCTGGGAGACCTGGGTTCAATCCCAGGTAGCGTCATATCAAAGACTTTAAAAATGGTACTTGATACCTACTTGCTTAACACTCAGCTATATAAGGTACATGTCAAGGGTAAAGTGGAGCAATCCTGGGAAAGGAGTAGCGCCCTCCCCTACTGTTCGGTCTAGTAGCTATTGAAAAGGGAGCCTTCTGGTCACCCTCGACTACGGTCATCAACTTTACTTTTACTTACTTAAAGCTAGTTTGAGTTCAGTTTTCCTTCTCCTAGACTGGTTGCCTAACAAGAATCTAGTCTATTCTACTATTCTACCCATAGCTGATTGGAGGGGAGTTAGAAGAGATAGATTCATACCTTTACCAAGGGCATTAACACAAAGTAAAATGCAGCTGTTTTGGGATTTAAACTTGGGGTTTCTGATTCCATTTCCTAGAATGATAACCGTTATGCTAACTGGTTATCATTTGTAATTGTTTGGTATAAATTTTCTATTGAAAACAACAATTGTAAAATAACCTGTTACAATTTGTCATAGAGAAATACTTCAGCTAGTCTTCTTCTAATTGATTTTGCTATTGTTCCTTTATTGTCGCTTGTCTTTGGTTTTGGTTCAGTAGGACTAGAAGCTAAAATGCTTTTCTACAATCCTCAGACCCCAAATAAAAGTTTAACTTGTACCTTTTAATTACTACGTAGCATTTGGTTTTGGGTGGCCGACTATCTAATTGCAACCCTTGTGGTACCTGATGTGCTAACAGCACCTGACTTGCTCTGTGTCCACCTACCTGACCCTTTCCATCCTTTTTTTTTTTCTCTTCTCCAAACTATTTGTGCAGGTAACATCATAATATCGCTTAGCTGCTGAATTTTCTTTTTCTAGTAATTGTAATAATATATATAACTAGTGTGTTCTTGTATCTTTTAATTCTTTTTTAAATTTCTGCTCCATTGACAAACGTTTAGAATACGCCAACTGTATCCTCTACTGAGGAGGTAAGAAGCCCCCCCCCACCGTCTCCAAAAAATGTATGACACTGAGCTAGTAGTGAGTCTCCATTTCTGGAAATATATGGAGTGTGGAATACTCCTTCATTGTAATTAGCCTCTGGTTCATTCTGATAGAGCATTGTATTACCTATTAGGGTCCCATCAATGGGCCAAATAGATCTGTTAGGGTCCCATCAATGGTTCAAATAGATCTGTTAGGGTCCCATCAATGGTTCAAATAGATCTGTTAGGGTCCCATCAATGGGCCAAATAGATCTGTTAGGGTCCCATCAATGGTTCAAATAGATCTGTTAGGGTGCCATCAATGGTTCAAATAGATCTGTTAGGGTCCCATCAATGGGCCAAATAGATCTGTTAGGGTCCCATCAATGGTTCAAATAGATCTGTTAGGGTCCCATCAATGGGCCAAATAGATCTGTTAGGGTCCCATCAGTGGTTCAAATAGATCTGTTAGGGTCCCATCAATGGTTCAAATAGATCTGTTAGGGTCCCATCAATGGTTCAAATAGATCTGTTAGGGTCCCATCAATGGGCCAAATAGATCTGTTAGGGTCCCATCAATGGTTCAAATAGATCTGTTAGGGTGCCATCAATGGTTCAAATAGATCTGTTAGGGTGCCATCAATGGGCCAAATAGATCTGTTATGGTCCCATCAATGGGCCAAATAGATCTGTTAGGGTCCCATCAATGGTTCAAATAGATCTGTTAGGGTCCCATCAATGGGCCAAATAGATCTGTTAGCGTGCCATCAATGGTTCAAATAGATCTGTTAGGGTCCCATCAATGGGCCAAATAGATCTGTTAGGGTCCCATCAATGGTTCAAATAGATCTGTTAGGGTCCCATCAATGGGCCAAATAGATCTGTTAGGGTCCCATCAATGGGCCAAATAGATCTGTTAGGGTCCCATCAATGGTTCAAATAGATCTGTTAGGGTCCCATCAATGGTTCAAATAGATCTGTTTGGATCCCATCAATGGGCCAAATAGATCTGTTAGGGTGCCATCAATGGTTCAAATAGATCTGTTTGGTTCCCATCAATGGGCCAAATAGATCTGTTAGGGTCCCATCCATGGTTCAAATAGATCTGTTAGGGTGCCATCAATGGGCCAAATAGATCTGTTTAAAAATGGATAGAACACTTGATATCATATCTTTGTGTAAATTATTTGTATGCAGAATAGTTGCTTGAAGTTATAATTGTTTACTAAAGATTATAATTATTAGTTACTGGATACCATAAAACTTAGCAAACAAAGGATTATTATTAAGTTGAGGTAATTATTTAAAACTATAATTATGCATCAGTATTAGATAGGAATACTTGAAATCATTCAACAATGTGCAAATTATTTATATTAGATAGGAATACTTGATACCATATAATGGTGTGCAAAAAAACTCTTTAAAAATAACTACACAAATGTATGTATAAATTTACAGTGAATGCAATTCCTAAACCTGTTGGCATAAAATAATCCTCAATAGGTTGATATGGCATTAAAATTCATCAATCAGTCTTCATGTCTACTGACATTAGAATATATAAGTAATTTTAAAGACTTCATTCTTTTATGCCTGTTAATATTGATACATTTATCTCTTTCTCTTTTTTTAATACGCAAATCTTCAATTAAAAAATAGAAACACCAATGATTTAAAAAAAAAGATAACAAATAATTTGAATACTCAAATTTTATTCTCATCATTATCAAGTCATACTGGTAGCACAGATTCCCTTGACTCTCTCTTGCCATCCGTCCCTGTCGGCATGTCCTCTAGCTAGCATCCATTATCTTTACAAAGCTGAGGGATTTAAGTTTTTGCTGGTTGGCCAACACTGGAGTGTCCATATGTAGTAGTTCTCAAGACATCATTGCTAATTGTTCTTTCTTCTCCAGCAATTGGCATTCAACTTTCTCTTCTGTTGGCTGCTACTTTCAGGATTTGTTCAAAACTGCATGCAGCAAATACGTAAATGTTTGAGATTTTTGTTACACAGATCCTATCTAATTTGTTTCTTTATTCCATTTTTTTGTTCTTATTTCAGAAAAATGCCATGTTCTGTTTCTGATTTATTTGCTTTTTGTTGGACAATGTTTGTTCAAGTTAAAGGTAAGTATCTTTACTTTCCTCATCTTGATGGTTATGAACTATAATCATTTCTTATTTAAATGTTATCAGGTGCTTTTTGATTGTGTTTTTATAGAGATTATGATTAGCCGAGGTGCTTATCAAAATGATAAGGGTTATTAATTTATGGATCCAGCACTTCTGCTGAGGATTAGTGTGCAGTATCTGTTCATTCTATCCACGATCTGTATGCAGTGTCTTTCTGACCTATAGCATTTCAAGGTCAGTGTATGTATTTACCCAAACCCTTTGCCATGAGCAGGATACAACATTTTTTAAGTGGAGAACAACTGGTTTTGAATTCTGTCTTCTTTCTTGTAGATTGGTTGGCATGCCAAGGTTAAAGAATCCAGTTTGCCCTACTATTTACCCCTATTTAGGGGAAGAATAATTTGCTTTATACATTTCTCAAGGGTATTAGTACTATGTGAAATGCAAACAGCCATGTTCAGGGTTTGAACTTGGCTTGCCTGGTTCATTTCCTTTTCTATTTTCAGTCTTAGTGTGTAATATTTGTATCTTTGGAAATTCTATTTAAAAACTATAAGTTATAAAATACACAAATGAAAACAATTACTTACCTGACAATAAAATTATTTCCTCAAAAATAAGGTGAAACAATCAAATAAATGTATAGTTTTTTGTAATATATTTAATTAGATTTTGATGTGTATAAATACCAATACTTGCACTTTAATCTTAAGAAAATTCCTTTGTTACTATTGTCATGAACTGGTGGCAGTGGTCCTGTTCTTATCATCAGCTGTGATCAACACTTGCAGCTTTTATCAGTTCATAATTCCTACTATACCCTTGAGTAAGTATTGTTGCTTTACCCCCCCCCAAAAAAAAATAACAGCATTTGCCTCCTTGGAGATAGTGCTCATGGCTCTGGACCCGAAAGAGCATTCCAGAATTAAACTAGGTTTAATTTTGTCCATGTACCATGGCTATCACAGTCACACTGTCCCCCCTTTTTCTTGAAATTATTTGGCACTTCTGTTTATGATTGTGGAAGTATTCAATGAAGAAGCTCACTAAATCCTATAATTTTACAGAAACATTGTTCTTAGTATTATAAATCAAAATACAATTGTCTTTTTGGTAGTTTTTCAGAATGTAAAAAATTGTTTGTTCATATGAATGAATTATTACAATAGATTAATTTCATTTCATTCTCTATTTGTGTATATTCATCTGTCTTTCTATATATCTTCCTATTTCTCTCTATTCCTCCTCTGTTTATTTATTCTTCATTGTCTATATATTACTGTCTCTCTCTTTCTCATGTGTATGTACTAACCTATTGGCCTAAGGCATAGAGTGTTCACCAATAGCCTGGGAGACCATGGTTCAATCCCAAGTCATGTCATATCAAAGACTCAAAATATAGTCCTTGATATCCCCTTGCTTAATACTGAGTGTTATAAGATATGTATCAAGAGTAAGGTGAAGCAATCCAGGGAAAGGAATAGCGCCCTCCCCTACACCTCAGTGTAGTAGCTCTTGAAAATGGAGCCTTAGGGTTGTTCTCGGCTATGTCACCAACTTTACTTATGAATATATATATATATATATATATACATCTTTTGTTTGCTATTCCTCTGCTTCTCTTTACTTATTCCACCCTCTTATATCTATCCTCTTTCTCTTTCATAATTTCTCTTTCATAATTTCTCTTTTTCTTTATTTTTTTAACATTTCATTTTGATGATAGATTATTTATAAAAAGCTATCATTTTTCAAAAGTCTAGAAAATCTTTTTTCCCCTCCTTCAAATTGATTCATTTTTTATTTATTCATTTTTCTTTCCTCATAGAAAAAAATCCTCTGTATTAATTAACTCAAAAATGATAATTCACTTTCAATTTCCTGATAGCAAGAATTCCTGACCAATCCCAAAAATCTATAGTACACACTAACCTCAAGAAACTTGTAGAAATTAAACAATTTCTCATTCCCCCGTCTCTTAAAAAAACTGCATTTTTTCTTCTTTCTTTTTGCAGGTCACTTTCCCTCCATTAGTGATGATCTTGTCAACTCCTACCATTTATTGTTATGCTGCATAGATTGGTGTTATGCTAATGCTTTGATTGCAGGCCGCAAAGATATCCTCAATCCCAGCTTCAAAGGTCAGTTAAGAACAATAATCATTTTTGTTTTTTCTTTTTCCTTTTCTCTGTTATCAAATAAAGTCAAACCAGCATTTCTAATGTAATTGGTAAAAATCTTTTGTGTTCCTCAATTTAGCAAAACCAAATCTTTATTCTTTTTAGATGTTTAAAAGTTCCTTCCTAAAAAAACAAGTTATGACCTTTTTTTTAACTATGAATTCTTGTCTTGTCACCAGAAAGTCAATTGGTTGTATTTAGATTTGTGTTATGAGCAATGGAAGCTATAAATCTTAACTTTAGTACATTTCTTAACTTATAAGTTTTCACAACAACATACTTGATAAGGCTTAGAAGACACTGATCCCTCAAAAAAATGTTTTGGGTATGACACTAAACTACATTTGATAGTGAGGCTCCAGTTCCGGAAATCTAGTATAGTGTACACTTTCATTGCCATTACTCCCACGTAATGGAATGGTAATACTTGTGTTAGAGTCTTTTTTATGGGTCAAATAAATCCGTTTAAGATTGTTTAAAATGATTGTGAACTTTATTTGTACTCTGGCTTAAAACATTGGTTTACCTGTTAAAACTAATTGTGAAATATATATATTGCTACCATATGATTGGGGACTATAATTGTTAAACTGACTTTGACATCCATCTAAAGTTGGTATGCTGTAAAATCAAGCAACTGACCAAACAAAAGTTTTATGGAATTTCATCAAATTGATCACTGTATTCATCTGTCAAATTAATGTTTTCTCCTCATCTCACTAGTTATTTCACACAACTTTTGAAATCACTTTATCACAAATATAGACCCTTGTTTTTCAATTAATTTTTCTCTTTCTTCAATAAAGCCATTTCACACTCAAACTCTTAGTTAGCATCTTATCTGTTTAGGTACTAAAAGTAAATATTTTGAACAAGATATAATAATAATGAACTTGCTTTATTGATCATGAATCTTTTTGCAATGACATTGTAAGCCCAGAAATATATATACTGAGATTCATTGTACATTAGCTGGAGTATCTGTCTGTGCCATGTAAGAGGTTAAAACTTGGATCGAAACTGATTTTACTATCTTGGCTGTCAATTTAAAATTTATATGATATAGTTACAAATGGTAGTTGTTACTATAAAAGATAAGTCCATATAATAGAAAAGAGATTTACTAATTATATTTTTTATTTATGTTTATTTCATTATTTAATTTTTTTATTATGAAGTTATTATTGTTCTGTGAAAAAAATTTGTGAAATTAGTTTGAGAAATATTTTTTAAGTGATTGACACTGAAAATTTAAAAAAAAAAAAAAAAAAAAATGATGGTTATTGTTGGAATGGTTCAACTTCTACTACTCTGCCACTAAAACCTCTTTGATGTTGAGTGCTAATATAATAAAGTAGCATTACTTTCTGAGCAACCCTTATTGCCATGAATCTTTGAACTAAAAATAGAATTCATTTTTGTGCGTGTCTGTCTGTCAGTGTTATATAGTGATAATCAGATGTCTGTTCTGTTTCTGAAAAATGGCTTCACTATTTGGAGTAAATTGAGATGCAAAACTGTTACTGAAAGGAGTACACACTTATTCTATTCCACTACACACACACACACACACACACACTCACTCTCTCTCTCCTCTTTCATACACACATACACTCTCTCTCCTTCCCATCTTACATGGGCGCACACACTTTGTTTCTCCTTAAACACACTCTCTTTCTCTCTCTCTCTCTCTCTCTTTTACACACACACACACATGCACATTGAATTAGACTTCAAACAAGTTGATATTATTAAGCAAATGTATGTATTGCTGTAGGTTTGAAACTAAGATGTTTAAATGGCTTTGCTACTTCCTGGGTAGATGCCTTCCTGTCTCCTTGCTTTAGACACAGAACCCACAGTCTGTAAGCAGCTGTGGAACTTCCACCACCACCACAGTGACTACTGCTGTTGCTTCTCTGGGGTTAGGCTTTAGTTAGTATGTCAATATACAAATTATTAAGATGGATGATTTTAGATTAAGTTAAAAGTTCTCTAAACTGCAATTCTCTCTCTCTTTTTTCTTTTTTTCAGATGCATTCATTGTCAAGTCCCAATGCAAATCTTATTTTCATTCACCAACTGTCACTTTTTATTTGTTTGCCATTGCATAACTTAATGTATTCTTCTTCTTCTAATAATAATAATAGAGAAGAGTTTTTATTTTCTTTTATGGATGGCCAATAGGTTTTAGTTGACTTACCAAATATGGTATGAATCTTTAATGGAACCATTAAAGTTTTAATGTAATATTTATTTTCTTCATGAGGCAAGTGAAAAAGGCTTTTTCATCAAATAGTCTTTCACAATAAACAGCAGGAAGCCATATATTTAAATTTGCAAACTTCTAAAGAAGAAATTCAGAGGTTATTTGTTTTACTAAAATGATTATTCAAATTGAACATAACTTATTTGGTTCCAGCTGGAGATATAAAATAATTGCATGTTTAACTTGATAAATTGCTTCAGTGTTACTCAGTTAAATTAAACAAAAATATTTCTCTGCAAAAGTCTGAAATTTTTCACATGACAATATTAACTTCATAAGATAATAAATATAATTGATTTAAATCTGATGTGAATTATCTTTTATAATAACAATTACTGTTTGTAATTGGATTGTAAAATGGACATTGTTTAGAAAATCAAATGGAGTTTTTTTTTTGTTTTGTTTCGTTAACTACCTCTTAGTCTTGTCATGTTTGTAGTACAAGTGTTGACTTTTTACTTAGTGTAGATATGTACTGTGGTCCTATACTAGTCACGGAGCCCAATGTGGTGTGACTACTAGTCACAGTACTTATTGTGGCTATTGTGTTTGTTACTACCACATTAGCTTCCGGCTGTTTGCTTTGTCAAATCCTTCCATGCCCATGTTGTGTTTGAAAGATCTACAGGGGGGGGGTAACACAATTCAGCCGGATCTTCTTCTGACGGTCAGGTAATATGAGTGGCTAGATTGTCTAGCAACTCAAAGAACAGAAAAAACTAGTTGTTTAACAAGAACAAAAATATTGTTTTTGTTGAAACACGTTTGTGAGACAATAAGTAACAAACAAATGATGTTTGCTTTCCTGGCAAACAGAAGAAGAAAGAATATCGAGAGAGGAAGAGTGGCGATGAGGTGCAGTTAGTGACACTAAGGTCTCTAAAGTCTGGGACTTTGAAATTTTGTAATGTCTGAAGGTTGTTCAGAGTGCCTTGGGTTTAGAATGGAAGGGATGCTTCTTTGGCAGTCTTGAATTTCTTCTTGGTCCCTTTTTCTCATCCTCGTTAAGGATTCATTGAATTATCCCATTTTTATAGATCAATATCTGGACTAAAAACGGTTTCTGTTTGGTTGTCCAATAAGAGACAATTAGGGGTCATATTCCCATTGGTCAGCCAATCCTAGTTCAGGATTATATCTTACAGGTATTGGGAAAACCCTTTTTAGATGCTTTGAGCAATGGGAACAGGTTTAGAGCAATGGAGTTGAACAAAAAGATTTTCAGCCTCACCTGACTGGATGAGCCATGCCCAGGTCACCTTTTTTTAGGGTGGAGCAAAATTAAATCTCCCTTTTGACATTGACCTTCAAGATAAGGACTAGAAAAATTTGTTTTACGAAATGACCCGTTTCATCATTGTGATTGATGAAGTTAGTTGACAACCGAAAAATTAAATAAATTTGCTAACTTTTAAAATCAAAAACAATTGTCTCGCATTTAAGTGACCTTTAAGATCGATCAACCAGCTTTTTAGGTCAATATAAACCTTGAACAAAAAGATACTTACTTCAAGGATCTTTTTTTGTTTTAGAGATATATATAATGATTAGAATATATTTCATAAATTCTAATTTTTACATATTAAGTACTCAACCGCACATCGTGTCACAGTAATTTAGCTAATAAGTAAATGGATAAAAAAAACTCTTGTCTAATTTTGAGCAAGTTTTATTGGTAATATATACTTTTATAAATTGATGTTCTTAGACTCCTAACATCATAATGATTATCATTGTAAAAATGGAACTGGCAACCAGAGTTCAAATCCTGAATGAGGCTATTTGCATTTCACTTCTTGTCAATACTCTTTGAGAAAATCACAAATACATCTATTCTCTCACCTAGGTAAATAGTAGAGTAGATTGGGTGTGACAGGGAATGGAAATTGAGCCACAGAAATGAAGGTTTACATGTTCTCGCAGAAAGAGAGCCAGACTTTATCTGGCGTGTAGAGTGGTAATATAAAGAGAAATGACTTACCTCAGTCCAACATGTCCTGCATGTAGATTGCCAGTGGTAAAAAAAAGCTTGGCTGTTTTTGGTGGATAAATTCATAGGACACTTGTCTTGTCTCTGGTGAGATGAGATTTATATCGCATGCAAATTTCGTTGCATAAAAGGAGCAATGCCAGTAGCAATGGTGTCTTTTGTTTTATACAGACCGCCAGTTTGACAGACAGAGCGAGTGAAGAAAAGCGACTAGGACTTCTAATAATGTGGAGAGTGAAGAGGAAAGTTGGTAGGGAAAACAAATCATAAAATCCATTTCCTTTTGTTGTACAATTGCCTACTAGTCCCGATTGCCTAGTAATCGACTTTGATCTAACAACTAACTACTAGCTATTTCAGCACTTGTCATTCCTTGGCGATGACAGGCAAGGCATTTGATATCTGACTGATTCCTGAGTTCACTGGTGCCACAACAGACATGCCTATTGTTGAATGGATAGAGAATATGGAGCTGGTCTGCAAACTCTGCGTTATGGACAGTGTGGAGCATGTCTAGTCGCTATGTCTATGAGGTGGTGCTCTCACCATGTATCGGCCACTGAGTAAGGAGCAAAGGGCAAACCCAGAAGAAATAAAGAGAGTCCTTATGATCGCATACACAACGTATACATCTGACCAGTTTACAGTGCGACAGAACAGAACTGTGGCTGAATTCTTGGCAGACTTACATCGCCTGGCCCAGCTGGTTGGGGAACTGCTGCCCGAATGTTGGATTATATGCAGATTTGTGTCAGGGTTGCTGCAGCATGTCAGTTTCTCCGAGCATCATCCAGAATGGATACCATGACACTGGAACAGCTACTGACCTGGGTTTGCACCGTTATGACGGTCAGGGCCATGTAGCAAGAGATTGTACGAGCAGAAGACAAGGAGTGCATGTGCGCTGTTACTGTTGCAACAAAGCAGGACATATAGCTCGGGACTGCTCGGGAAATGAGGACAAGGATGAGATGGCGCTGCTCTCCTCTCCAGACAAACTATGAATGAGATGCTACCAGTCATCTGAGTCCATGCCAATGAGACTCTATGCACAGCACTTGTTGACTGGCTGCCTTTGGACCATTGTAAGTGCGGGACTTTGCCATGTTTGGAAGAGGAAGAGCATCAGAGTGACCACTATAAGTGGTGAAATGTGCAAGTGTCATGGAATAGGAACAGTAAATGTTGCACAGACACTGGGAATTCTGCTGATGTTGAAGTACTAGTGGTACTTGAGAGGCAGTTAGACTTCGACCTGCAGCTGGGTTATGATGCTATCAAAGCCTTCGGTGGTGTTCTAATCACACAGATGGGAATTGTAATTTTTTGCGAGGGGGGCCCTTGTGTGTGTAGTGCTCAAGATTGACCAACCTGTCTTTAGTATTGGGTTCGAGCATCAACAGAAGGTGTGGACTGCCTCATGGAAATGGTCAGGAGATAGGGAACTGGCCAAGCTCCAAAGCAGCATTGTTGAATACCATGTACCTAGCCAAATAAGATCGGCATATGAAAAGGAGTTCCACGCATTGATTAATGATGGCTGATTGATTCCCCACCCTCATGAAAAACTTGGACCTCCTAAAGGCCTGATACTGCTAATGGCAATTGTACAGGAGAGCAAGGTAAGGCTGGTAATGGACTACCAGGAACTAAACCAGTACATTGACACATTTATGACTGATGTTGATGTTTGTGCCAGCAAACTGCAAGAGTGGTGCCAGCATGAATCTAATATATCCTTGCTGGATCTGAGACGAGCCTTCCTGCAAGTCTGGGTCAGTGAATCATTGTGACCATTTCAAACAGTAATGTTTGCTGTTAGAATCTATTGTCTCACCAGACTGGACTTTGAGCTAAATGTGGCATCACAAATAATGAAGACAATCATTGGTGCGGTGTTGTCTCAAGAGGAGAAGATAAAAGAGGTGGGGTTTGCGTACCTCAACAACATTTATGTGAACAAAGACATTGTGTCGTCACTACATGTTACAATGAAATTGGCCCAGTTTGGTTTGATTTGTAAGGATCTGAAACGGCTGGAAAATGACATCTGTGTATTGGGTTTGGTTGTCCATGGAGAGCAAGGAACCTTGCAATGGAGGCAGGGAACTGTGGTTCCCGAAGTACTCGACATTTTGACAAGACATGCTGTTTTTTTCCCTATCTGGTAGGTTCGTGGGACACCTACCAGTATGCAGATGGCTTTGCGTGGCAGCAAGCACTATAAAGCATAGGATAAGTACAGTCACCAAAGGTTTGGCATGATGAGACTACCGACACCTTGCTTGTTCCTATGGTGATTGAGATCATAGCAAGAGTGAAGAAGAGTGATCCCACTAGAGTAGATTAGTGCCTGCATCTGGGTTGATGCCATCTCCTTGGCAATTGGGGTCTTATTGGAAAAGAAAGAATGTGTGCTGGTTGTGGCCAATGAATGATGCCACTCTTACACATATTAACCTGGCAGAGCCAGACGCTGTCCTGAAAGGCATCAACCTGGTGCTCCAGTGGGGAGTTAAAAATTGCATATGCAGACTGACTCCTTATGTGTATAATCCTGGGTGTTGGGCATCTTCACAGGCAAAGCCAGGGTGCCTACTAAGGCAGCCAGTGAGATGCTTAATAGAAGGGGACTGAGCACTATCAAGAAACTGTCTGACGAATATGAACTGTGCATGGATGTAACCTTGGTGACAGGTTGACCCAGGTACCCCAAAGATGGTTTGACTCCATAAAAAAGAGTGATGAGCCTGCATTGTCGATATGCGCTGCTTCCATGGAGGAGCCAGACGAAATAACCAAAATACACCATCTCAGTGAGCACCCTGGTGTACGAAGGATGTGCTATTTCATGCAGCTGACTAACCCATCAGTCTCTACAAGTGACATAAGGGCCATAGTCAAGGAATGCCATATGTACCTGTCCCATAAATCCTGCACCAATCAAATAGCGGAAAGGAAAGCTAGTAGTAAGCAGCACTTGGAGTAGGTTGACCATGGATATAATCCATTATGGTGGCCAACATTTCATCACACTCATCGATTGCGAGTCCTTCAGATTCACAATCTGGCAGCCATTGCTGCAGCAGAACTCTACAAGTGTCGTTTGCCAATTAGAATAAGTATTTTATGAATGAGGGCCACCAGAGGAGAGATCCTTACCGACAACGATACTGCTTTCTGCAGCAGACAATTCAAATGTTTCCTGGATGAATGGGGGATCCAGCTCAGACTGAGATGTGCACATGTGCCAACTTACAATGACATAGCAGAGAGGTGTCATCAAAATGTAAAAAGGATCACTGCCAGAAAGCAATGTACAGTTGTAGAGGCTGTGTTTAGATATAATGCAACACCAAAAGACAATGTATCCTTGGCAAGTACACCTGATAATGGAATCCACAGCTACAGGGTTCAAATCAAAGAGATCGACGGTGTGTGCCTGCCCTGTTGAAGAGAAATCCACTGCCCGTACAGCCTCCCAATAGCCGGTGCACCTCCAACTTCAAAATGGGATGAGTCACTGGTGTCCATATTGGTCATTGAAACCCCATGCCATGTGAAGGATCTCTGCCTTGCCCTCGAAATTACCCCAATGGCGAGTGATAGTAAGCGAGAATCATCTGAAAGTGAACTACTGATCAAGCCTGCATCTCGGGAGACTAATAACTCACCTGAAAACCCAACCATCAACCAGTCTGAGAGCTCCTCTGAAGAAGACATATAGGCAATCCCATTTCAGAGAAGCACCGGAAACAAAAAATTGGATCCACATTGTTACCTATGTGATCATGAGACTAGGGGGGCGTTTGACAGTGAACAAGAATAGAGCTCCAGAAATGAAAGTCTACATGTTCTCGCAGAAAGAGAGCCAGACTTTGTCTGGTGTGTAGAACCGTAATATAAAGAGAAATGACTTGCCTCCGTTCGACGTGTCTTGCGTGTAGAGTGCTGGCACAAAAAAAAAACAAAACTTGGCCGTTTTTTGGGGGAGGAATTTATAGGACACCTGTCTCGTCTCTGGTGAGATGAGATTTGTGTCACATGCAAATTTTGTTGCATAAAAGGAGCAATGCTAGTAGCAATGGTATCTTTGTATACTGCAGACTGCTAGTTTGATAGACAGAGCAAGAGAAGAAAAGTTGCAGGGACTTCTAATAATGAGGAGAGTGAAGAGGAAAGTCGGAAATTGATTTTGGTCAAACAACTTATAACTACATTGGGTTCTTTAGCCTTGCTTAGGCAACCAGTCTAGGAGAAGGAAAAATGAATTCATACCAGCTTTACTCCACTTAAAAAGTAACATTGTCATATTCTGCCTGTGGCAGGGGGTTTGAGTAAATATGTACTTGTATCTTAATCTTGGTTGGAATAGTCATAATGTTGTATCTACCAGATTTCTTCTGGTGGCTGTCATAGTTTATAACTGAATATAACAACCAAGATGAAGACTCTAGTCTTGAGTATGGCTGTATATAAAATAATTTCTTTATCTCAGAAATTGATATTTATTAGTCATTGAAAAAACTAGTTAATTTCAGGTGGGTTTTTTTTTTAAATCTTTTTATTTGTGCTTGATTTCTTGGATGTTTTAATTAAAATCCAAAATATGATAAAAATTTCTGCTGTTATCCATATACTAAGATGAGTCAAAAGTTTTGCAATATTTTGGTAATGTGAGGGACAATTTGGTAGCCATGGCGTTTTTTTTTTCTTGCCAAGGTCATGAAGGTGCTCCCCTGATACTCTCTGAGTACTACTTGCTGGATTTGCCTCTATGGCTAGGAGCACAGCTTTAGAATCTCTGGTTTTAGGCCTACCTGACCTTGTCTGATGCAATTGTTGCAATCTGAGCAAAATTTCTTGAACCATGTCGCAGTTGGAGTTCATAAAGCATAAATTCCTAAATTCTACTACACTGCACAGACATCTGTGCAGCTTTCAAATCACACATGAAGTGAAGCAATGCACAATGTGTCAGTGCACCAACTTCCATTATACTACCAACCATAGCAGGTACCTTCCATGTCTTGAACTGCTTTAGTCACATGATATGCGCAGCACAAACTAGCATGTACCAAAACATCTCAAAACTTTTGAGTCGTCATAGTAAATTTGCTTAGAGAGAAGAATATCTTTAAATAAGGAGTTAAGAGAAAAAAAAAAATCCTTTAAAGCAAGAGCAGAAAAAAAAAAGTTATTTTCTTTGCACAGGTCTTCCAGATAACTTCCAGAGTCGTGATTGGAAACACCCAACTGAGGCACCGTGTATTATCAAAATCCTTTGTGAGAAGCATGGTGGTTTGATAGTTGATGCTAAAACAATCAAAGAACACCATTGGAAGCCTCACCTAAAACAATTGTTTAAGAAAAAGGTAAGTTTCTCCAACGTCAGTTTATAGCATTAAAACTGCCAATAACTTTACGTGGTGCATTCAATAAGTTTCCAGACTTTTTTTGTACAGGCATTTAAAATTGTCGTAGACTCTTGAAAATTCAGTATGTTATTGTTATACATCTTATGAGATGACTGACCAATGTTTATGATTTCAGGTTCAAATGAACAGCTACAGCAGGAATTGGAATATACCCTACTAAAGCCTGATTGACACAGCTGGTGAATTTCAAAAATGCAATCTGGACGTGAGGACACTTTAGAAGAACGATATGCAATAAAATTCTGTTTTAAAGTTGGAGAAAATGTCACAGAAATGTATGGAATGCTTCAGACTGCTTTTGGAGCATCTTGCATGAATCAAGCATCAGATGGTAATGAATATGTAATTAATTTAATAGATGACGATTCTGGCCGTACAATGTTATATTTCTTAAAACACAAGTCCAACACTTTGCTCGCTACAAAGAAATATCTAACTGACATTGCCCCTTACGGCCATGTAAAATGTATACGGACAGACAACGGGATGGAGTTGAATCTTTTCAATGATTACTTGTACTTAATAGAATCAAACATGAGCAGTTAGCTCCTCATTCTCCGCATCAAAATTGGACTGCTGAACGGTCATGGTGAATTTTATTTTCTATAGCAAAGTGTCTCCTTATTGAGTCATAATTACCCAAAAACTTGTGGGTTTACACATTGATGGCTTCAGTGTATATTAGAAATTGCTGTTATGATAAAATACAAAAAAAAACCCACATGAAAGTTTTACCGGTTCAAAACCAAACTTGAATAAGATGCTTATTTTTGATATGACTTGTTTTTGTTATGTTCAAAATAAAACAAAATTGGATCCTCGTTGTGAAAAAGGCATCTTTGTTGGCTATGATAAACAAAGTCTAGCTTACTTGATTTATTTTCTGGAAACAACCGCTATTAAAAGAGTTAGGTGTATAAAATTCACTGACTTTTATGATAATTGCTCACTTTTGAAACCAGATAAAAATGCCGAATATCCAGAATACCTAATCACATATGATGTAGAACCGGAAGATAACCTAAACAACAAAGAGGAGGGGAAAATAACCCGTTACCCCAGAGAAAAAGACCCGGATTTTTTGTAGTTGAAAACTTTGAATTTGGTGGTGATTACTGTGGTAGTCTTTGTATGATTCCTGCTAATTACTCTGAAGCCGAAAACTCTATAGATTCAAATATCTGGGTTTTAGCAATGAAAAGAGAATTTGATTCCTTAGTAGAAAATAATACTTTAGAATGGCAGAAGGCCCTGAAAAATAAAAATATTATTGGTAGTAGGTGTTTTTTTTTTACTATAAAAAGTAAAAGCGACAGAAGTCAAGAGTATAAACCTCATTTTATAGTCAAGGGTCACTCGCAAATACATGGCAAAGATTATAGAGAAACTTTCGTCCCGACAACAAATATGGCTTCCATAAGAATACTACTGCAAAAAGCAGTTCAGTATAACTTGTTAGTTCATCATATGGATGTTAAGAGTGCATATTTAAATGCCCCTTTTACACTATGAAATATATGTTGAGTTGCCAAAAGGCTTTAAAGGTAAGAATGGGAATTATGTTTAGAAACTTAAAAAATCCTTATATGGGTTAAAACAGAGTGGTTGAGCTTGGAATAAAATATTCCAAACTTATTTAACAACACAAAATTTTGGGCAGTCACCTGTGGACCCCTGCATGTACATTTAAAATGTCCATAATCAAATATCCATCGTTTTATTGTGGGTTGATGATATATTAATAGCTTCAAAAATTTAGGCACACCTCATACAAATTAAGACAAGACTGAACTCAAGATTCAAAATGACTGATCTTGGGAAAATATCCTGGTTTTTAGGAATACAATTTGAATGTGAAAATAATAGTATTAAAATGAATCCATGTAGATATATTGAGAAGACGTTATCAAAGTTGGGCATGGCAGACTGCAAACCACACTCAACTCCATGTGAAATGGATATAACGAAAACAAGTGACAAAGTTGATTTAATAGAAAGTACACTTTATTGTGAAACTATTGGCAGTCTAGTATATATAATGGTTGCAACAAGACCAGATATTTGTTATACAATTACTAGGTTGTTTCAAGACCTAGCAAAACCAAATTCTTTCCATTTAATGAAGGCAAAACATGTCTTAGGTTATTTTAAAGGCACAATCAATCAGTCACTAATTTTTAAGAAATCACAGAAACCCTTGAAATTGTAAGGTTTTTGTGATTCAGATTGGGGTAATTTAAGTGACAGAAAAAGTTTGAGCAGATTTTGCTTTAGATTGGCAGAAAATAACCCAATGATCTCATGGAAATCTAAAAAGCAGAATTCAGTTGGAATTTATCACTATTTCATTAGCAAGCTGAGAAGCCCTGTATCTTAGAGCACAATTAAGAACTGACAGAATTTGAATCCCTTAAAAACCCAACAACTATTCATTGTTATTATCAGTCCAGTATTGTTTTGGCAAAAAACCCAGTCATTCATCAAAGATTGAAACATATTGATATAAAATTTCAGTTTATACGTGATGAAATATAAATAAAGGATTGATTCTTTTAGAATACATTGAAATAGAGAAAAATGTAGCCGACGTGTTCATGAAGCCAATGACAGGAATAAAATTAAACACTTTCAGAAAGATTATAGTTGGTAATTGATTCTTAACTTAGTAAATTAGGCATTATCAGCCCAGTCGACTGGGGCAGAAAAATGCATCATCTGCATCTCAGCAGAGGCGTAAAACTCCCCCAAATGAGTGTCTAAAATATGACAATAAACCAGCCAATTAATCCTGCCCCGCCCCAAAAAAACAAACTAAATCACTATTTGTATTTTTGTGTCAATTAAACAAATTGTATTAATATTAATAATTTAAAAAAAATTTCACATTTTTTATTTGAATATGTATTTCTTTTAAAAGTAAAAAATTTCATGTTAAGAGTTTTTTTGATTGTTGTTTTTTTTTGGGGGGGGGGCGGGACTTATGGGTATTCGCCATCTACAAATTGTTAGCAAATATTTATAGACTTTCCCATCAGCAGGAGCAGCAGGTTAACCAATCAATGAAGACTTACCTGAGAATTCTACTTGTTTTTTTTTTTATCATAACTCATCTAAGACCAAAACTATGTAGGCTGAGATTTGAATAAGTCTGTTAAGTATTATTGTACACTAGCTGAAGTATCTGTCTATGCCATGTAAACTTGGATAATTTCATGATTGTTAGTAAATTCTGTAAGTCTGGTTTAACTGCCTGTCTTAGCAATGATAGTTATCACCATGTAATCAGGAGGATTGAAGAAATGGTCCTGTTACTTTTTTGATTAGTTGGCTGATTTGGGTTGTTGAGGTTCAAAAATAATCAGACAAAGGATGAATGTGGTTTTATTCATTTATGCAAATGGCTTGTGAAGGTTTGAAAATAGTTTAACCTTTCAACCCCACCAAATTGAGTACTGAAGTTAAGTTGATGGGACAATTACTCCAAGATGGATTTAGACTGGCAAGTTAGGTTTCTTTGGTGTCACTTTCTGATAAAGCAACTTCAACTGGCAGTGTGTCTATTGGCTATTCTTGAGATTATCTCCCTTGATCAGAAAGATGAAAGGAATGATGAAGCTTTTGATAATTTTAATTTCCCACTAATCTGTTCAATTTACAACTACTGACATTATGCTCACCCTATTAAAATTCTTATCCTGTATAAATTCGGTGTCTAAAATTAGAAGCAGGATACTTGGAAATTGGAAACCCAAAGTAACACCTGGTTTTCCTAAGTATTATAAAACAATTCTCTAGATAACTGTCAGTAGTATCCTAAGTTTTATCCAAATTCTTGAGATTTGCTGGTTTTGTTCCATCTTACTTAAAGGTAAGCCTGAGTTAATTTCATGTTTGCATCATCGTAATTCTCAAATGTGTCCAGGTGCTCAATTATTTTATCCTCCCTAGTTATCTTATTTTAATTCTTCTTATCAATTGCTTCCTTTGTTTGAGACTAAATTTCACTATTCTATTGCCACCTATCTATACTACCACAGCATCATGGATAGGAACAAAAAGGAATGAATCTGTGGTCCGACTCTAACTGCCTTAATCTAATCATTGGATTAAGGTAAAAGAAAATACCAATCAAAGAATAATTGCAAACAAGCTTTTTTATGGTCATTTTTTTCTTTTCTCTTCAGAGTATTGTTAAATTTTATATTTTTATTGCATCATTTCAAGCAGTATTTGGGTGGAATCTTCAGTAAGCGTTGGACTCTAAGCAAAATAAATTTCTTATTGTTTTTATGAGGAAGGTTGGAAGGTCCACTGGTTGAAATGTTACAGTGAAAACCACAAATACAGAAATGTGTTGACCTTGAAAGAAAAAAATTACTCATTTAAGACAAGAGTAATGTTTCATTGACAAAATCAAAGAAAATATTGTACTTCTATGTATACTTATTGTAATTATTTGTGTTACATACTGACTTTTTAGAATTTGTAGCAGCTAAATCGAGTTTAAATTTAGTGTATTTTTTTCAACTTTTTATCAATTCATACTGACTAAAAATAAGAATCTATATAATTTTACATTGTCTTAAAACACAAAATCTACATAGTATGTTGACCAAACACACAGACATGTTTACATAGAAATACAACAAGCTTGTGACAAAAATAAGCTCACATTAGAAAAAGAAAATGATAAAAAAATACATTTCTCTGTAATAGTGTAAAATTCATTAGTTTGGACTATAGATCTAATTTATTTTCAGTCCTCCTATCCTGAATATAGTGAGGCATGTAAGTGGAAAAAATAAGTAGATTATGTAGTTTTTATGTAGTTTGGGCTGAAAAGCCTGAAAAAATAGTGCATCTAAATAATTACGGTAAATTTTTAAATATGTTATAGCCAAATTTGTTCTGACCTTCTCAAGCATCTTTGTCAGAACTTTTTGTATATCTGGTCCAATTCAATGTTTTATTATACTTGTCATGCTTATCTTCATATTTTAAAAAGACTTTTGTTGTAAACCGTGAATAGTTGACAACAGATTCTACATAAGCAGAAGAATAACAACAGCTTGGAACATGTTGTCAGCTATGGGTTATCTCCCTTAATTTTTGGCAGTTGAGTATCTCCTTTTACTGAATAAGTCCAACTGGGGAGGATGTTAGCAATCCAAATTTTTAAGTGTTAATATTGATTTAAACATTTAATTCTGGTTGGTGAACATTATACTATTGTTTTTTTTTTTCATTTTTTTTCCCCACCTCCTCCAATATATTTTTCAGTATTTGAAAGGGAATGAAAATAATTTAGCTTCAGTGCTGGATGTTGGAAATTTTGAAGCCAACAGGTAAGTCTTTCATTCTTTATTCCCTTCTCTAAATAATTTCCTTGTATCATTAGAACCAGGTGGTTTTCAAGGGTAAAAAAATTTTTTGTTTTGTTTTCTTTCTTGTTGAGTTTGTGATAATGAATATCACTGTTCCTGCACTAATAATAGAAATTCAGATTTTCTGAATAGAAACTATAAGTTTTGTGGTGATTATTGTTTATATTCACTTAGAATTCTTGTGTTTTGATCAATCAAAATAGCGCCATCTCCTCCTTAAGTGGCAAGCTTCTGAAATTTGACCAGTTCACATACCACAATAAACATATCCTATCTATTGAAAATGATGTTAACATGACCATATGGAAATCTGATCTGATAAAATAAAGTGGGAATTTTTCTGAGGTCCATTCATGTCAGTATTATTGAATGGCTGAACCACTTGGAGTTTAACAAAATGCCTAGAGGAAAATCTAAATGGGAACTATGCAAGGATACAGTATGCTGTTTTGAATAAATCCTGGAAGCAGTACTCTACAAAACAGCAGCTGTTTGGCTACTTACCTCCCATCATACAAGCCATTTGAGTAAGATGTTCAGTGTATTGTCAGATAAGTAAGAACAAACTCGTAAGCAATGTTTTTCTATGGACTCCTACACATTAGTGTTGGCCAACCAGCAAAAACTTGCATTTATCAGCTGTGCAGACACTGGATACCATCTAGAGGACTTGCCTAAAGTGATGGCCAATAGGAGCAAATGGTGAGAAAGAGTCAAGGTAATTCATGCTGTCAGCATGCCTTGATGATATTGGAAATAGATTATTTGGTTGAAATGGAAAACTATTTGAGGTTAGTTTTTATTAGTAACTTAAAAAAACTCATGGATCTATTTAAACTATCTTTGGATTTACCTATGAAATTTGATGTGGACCATTACAAATTTTCTTATTTATTGACTGCAATGCCAAGACTTTTATCCATGTAGCTATGGTTAAATGGATGTTTATCTGACCTCAGTATAGAATGAATTGATTGAAGTGCTACTTCAATTTGGTCTGTGAAATATTAGTACAAACATATATTTTGAATATTTGTTTAAGTTTAAAATTCATATTAATATTGGTTTACTGGGTAAAGCATAAATATTGTCATAAAAACAATGTAACCATCAAAATTTATAATTAGCAAAGGTAAGAAAAGTTCAAGAGAAAAAGTTCTTCAAAGTTTTAATAGCCACAAAAGAAAAAAAAAATGTATTATACTATCAAATGTATTTCTTATTTATCTCATCCTGTCAGTGGGGTTTAGAATATGCTTTCTGTAACCTCCCCCTTCAAAAGAAAATAGAAGGTGTCCTAAATATGGCATTAAACTGCATCTGATTGTGAGGCTCCAGTTCTAGAGATGGGGAAATGTGACATATCCCTTCATTGCCATTACTATCAGGTATATTCTGACCTGAAGTGGTGGTAGTACCTGTTAGGGTCCCATCTATTGGTCAAATAGATCTGTTTAGAAATGATTAGTATTTGATAGGAATATTTGAAACCATATAACTATAAACATTAGGATTGGTTATTTGAAGTTATGATTGTTTGCTAAGGATTATTAGTCACTTGACACCACATAACTGTGCGCAAACAAATGATTATTATCAAATAGAAATAATTACTTAAAACCTTATAATTGTATATGAATTATTAGTATTAGATAAGAATACATGAAACCGTACAACTCTGTGCAAATTATTTGTGCTAGATAGGAATACTTGATATTATATAACTGCAAAAATCCCTTAAGAAACAACTATACAAAAGATATAAATATATAATGAATGTGATTCTATAGATGAGTTGACATGCCGTTAAAATCAATCAATTTTTATTCTTCAGATTTAACACTTTCCCTCCAATCAATTCATTATAGTCAAGGTTTACATGACTTGATCATCTAGATATAATAGAACAATTATCTGTCAAGGTTCAGTGCTGAAATCTCAAAGCTTGACTAGCTGTGAAGGGCCATCTGAAATGTGGCATTCACATGTTTAGCAATCATTAATAAGTGTTAATAGGTTCCGTTTTTCTGCATAAAGAAATTTAATGACACACATCTGCTTTCATATGAGATACCATTTTGCCAGACTGACACTCAGCTGCTAGCTGTAACAAGACCAAAAAAAGAAAAAAAAAGAAAGTATGATTTCAACTTTTACTGTACTTGATCATCTTAATGTAATGGCGCAAGTGCCTGTTGAGGTTCAGTTCTAAAATCTAGCAGTTGGACAAGATTGCAGCATATGGAAAGAATGGGGTTATAGAATGTAAACTTTTTTTTTTTGCTTTTTAAAAAATCTTTTGTTAAATCTTTTTTTTTCACATTATTTTAAAATATTTTTTGATGCAGTGTTTTTTGTTTTTATGCTTTGTTAAAATTTTATTTTATTTTATTTTTGTAATAGTACAGGAAATGCTTGTGATTTTATGATCATAAAAGAAAATTGTCATCTTTTTAAATCTGCTAGAAAAAAATGACAGAAAAAATGTAAGGGTGAAAACTCCAAACATGAAGAAATGTTATGTAAAACTTTATTGATTGTAAGATGATTGTACTGTTATGACTATAAGTTATAATGAGACTATGGAATCTGCTACTAGGCAAGGTTGTATGAAAGATTGACAGTTGCCCATGCAGCAACTCTCCCGATGCCACCACAGGTATTGTCCAACAGCAAAAACCAATATAATACTGTGATGGACTTCAAAACTCGATTTTGAATTCAGTTGTTATTCCACTCTTTGGTTGATTACCTACCCTACTATTTTAGCTTGTGACAAAAGGAAAAGATGGATTCATGCCTTTCATCTATTTATAACCTCTGAAGATTATTTTCTTAGTTGCAGAAAAACATTTTTATTTTTGCCTTTTACATTCAAAATAAGTCATCATAAATTATTGATGATTATGAGAGCTTTATTTTTTGTTTGCATTAAATTGCTTATATATAGATATGTGTGTGTGTGTATATATATATATATATATATATATATATATATATATATATATATATACTTTTATCAATCCTTTGAATGTATAGCTCCATGGCCTACAAATAAGTGAGCTCTTAAAATTTGCACAAACTTTGCTTCAAGGTGAAGATATTTTTACCTACTGATCAATTTCAAGTATTTGTTTCCAATATTTCAAAGTCAGCACTCAACTTTATAAGCAGCAGTTTCTTGTTTGTAATTCATCAGTTTGTACAGATGAGCTGATTGATGGACTCTTCATTTCATGATATATATAACAATTGTAAAAGGAAAGGCTCCCTTAAACATAGTTTATCACTCACATTGTTTTTACCATTCCTGAAATGCTTTACTCTTACTGTGTAAAGTAACTTAATCATTTTCAATTCAGAACATATTTGTTAGCATCTGCTATAAAAAAAAAAAAAGAAAAAGGAAATGGTATTTTTTTTTTCTCTCTTTTCAGTAAAAAAAAAAAAAAAATCTTTTTCTATAAAACGTTAGTCTTGGTATAATATCACTGATATCAACACACTGCTGAAGCCATGATATATTATGGAATAATTAAAAGAAAAAAATGAACATTTGAAAAAAAAAAAAACAACATTTAATATGAATATGATTAATATATCTAAGAAAAAATGGAATATTTTCATATTCTGTGAATCAAAATTTTATTGAAACTATTTTCTTTAAATTATAAGAACATATCTAATTATCTGACAATTAATTTCATTTGCCACTTTTAAATTGAAAGGTAACATTTATATAAAAATACATAATAAAAATGTACATAAAAGTAGTAAGATTGGTTTCTGATTTCTTCATTTGGTTAAATAGAAAAAATTTTAAAGAAAAAAAAATTTCTTCAAAGAAAAGAATTATGAATATTTTTTGTTTCTAAAACAAAAGATGTGAAAATCTGCCAATGTTTTAAAATGCTGAAAAGTTACAAAATTTAAGAAATGTATTTAATCATTATTAGATGAGTAGTTTAGTCAAAACAGTTTTTAGTTATTGGGGCAAAACTAGACTAACGAAAATTTAATAAACATTATTTTCCTTGTGAAATTAGCTGGACCATGTAAAAAGCACTGCCAGCTACATTTTTTTCGTGATTACTTTAAGCTGTTTATTTATTTTTTTTCGGTACCTTAGTGATATTCTTGGTATTTACGAATTTCGATAGTAACTTTCTGGCTATTATGGTTAAAAGATATTTTTTTTCTTGTGGTAATATTTAGGCAATCGTCATTGGTACAAAGCAATTTTTTATTATTTTATTTTATTTTGCAAAATTTTTTTTTTGGCTTTTTTATCCATTTTTTTTTTATTTTTATTTTTTTATCATTATTTTCCAGCAAAGCAATAAATCTTGCTTATGAAGAATATGTGCTTAGTGTGGGAGACTTTGATGAAAGGATATTTCTTGGAGAAGATGCTGGGGAAGAGATTGGGACACCAAGCCGAGTAACATCGGATTTCTCTGATGGGATTCCTATGGGCAAGAGTGTGCATCAGCATCTTGATGAGGTTAGTTCCTTTACAACCAGTAAAAAGAATTGGCAACCGGGGAGGCCAAAAAAGAACAAATTTCAATTTCTTTATTATCGCTATTAGATAAAATTTGTAAGATCATGGGACACACAGTGGGGAACACATACTGTAATTTGAAGACTTTTATAGATTATTACTCTCATTTTCTTTCTTTATTGTTAGTGCAATATGTTGGTTAGCCAATATATTTTAGTCTTCTTCAGGACTCTCTCTCTCTCTCTCTCTCTCATTCTCACTCATATGCGACCCGTCTCTTTGTAGTGCCCTTACATACAATCTGTGTGTGTGTGTGTGTCTCTCTCTCTCTCTCTTTTGTACTCTCTCACACACAGTTTCTCTTTCTCTCTCTCTCTGTTATGCTCATGTAGATGTAGTTTCTCTTTCATTTGCTGTTTTACTTTCTTGTTTAATTTTACAAGCACACACACACTCACTCACTCACTCTCTCTCATATATATATATATATATATATAATCAGAAAAAAGGTTTACACTGCTCATATAAGAAGGCCTGAGAATAAATAGGCCAAGATGGGATAATGATCAAAAGATGATTTGATAATCTGTGAACAACTCTTAGTATGATTAATAATCCATTCAAGGAGTTTGCAGTCTCTTGTGATGCCATCACAGACAGATATTCAGTTTTGTTTTATTGTAGGATTAAAGAAATTCTTCTATGGTAAGATTTATAAAACAGCTTTGCTTTCTTTTAGTTTAAAGCTGTTTTTTTTCTTTTTTGTTATATAAGTTGTTTACTTGTTCTTTTTTAATTTGCAAATTTTATTCCTGATTTTTGTCAATTTTTCACTGATTTAATTAACTCAACATTATTCTTTATTTTAAAAAAATAGCCTTGTCTGTTACAATGATTTACCCCCCCCCCAAACATAAGAGTTGACAATGTCATGTAAATAGTGCATATACACTGCATATGCATTTGAGTATCATTCAATTTTGCATATTGTTCAACCCATCAAATTTGATCTCCATGAGTTTTCATCATATATCCTGTGTGTCGTATGAGTTTCATTTTCAGTAGGTTAGGCTAAGCCTTATGTATGTTTGTGGAAATATATTTTTCTATCAACTTCCTTAGTTTTCTGTAATCTTTTTGAGTGATTTCAATGAAAATATTTCACTACAGCAATATAAACACAGCTGATACTGGTATGTGAACCATCTATTAGCAAAAATTGCTTAGTTTATGTTTATAGACTTTTGAAACCATTAGTAATCTCATAATTACAATAAGAAGAAAATAAAACAACTTTTCATATAATGGGATACAGCAAGTAAAACTATATTTGTGATAAATTCTCTATATTGCATGAAACGAGACTTTGCAGCTGGAAATTGTAGGCCTACCAGTTGTCCTAGGCTTAGCCTTGGCCAACTATTTATGCACACAAAGTTTGTATCTTGTGTTTGGTGCAATCACTTAATATTTGATTAAGGTTTACGTCTCAGAAAATTGCATAATGTGAGTATATAGTGTATAAAGTAAGTAATAAGTAATGTTGGCGATCTTAGGTGAGGGTGACTCGGAGGCTCCCTTTTCAATAGCTACTACACCAAGGTGTAGGGGAGAGCACTACTCCATTCTCTGGATTGCTCCACTTTACCCTTGATCCTTATAATGCTGAGTGTTAAGCAAGGCGGCATCAAGTACCGATTTTTGAGTCTTTGGTATGACTCGACCAGGGATTGAACCCCAATCTCCCCGACCATTGGTGAACACTCTACTCATTAGGCCAATGGCCTGGTTATATACAGTATACTTCCACACTTTCATATAAATGGAAGGACTCTTTATATAAAAGGAAGTACTCTCTAAAGTGGCGGTTACAACATAATTGGAAGTAGCCATCTAGTAAGTAGACCCAAGTAAAAGTGTAGTATTTTATGAATACACTTTTGTAGTTGGTAGAATTTGTATGAATTGTTAATAAGATTAGGCAAGTATCAGCTCTGACTTTAATTAGAAAAATTTAAATTTTGACTTTTATTTTTTGAATACAATTGATTTACTGTATTTGTTTTATTTTTTATTGTATTTCTTTTGTTAGATTTTGTATGTGAGTAGACTGATGCCAATAAATCTTAAGTTTAATTGGGTTATGAAACAAGTATTTTATTGCCCTGTCAGCAGGGCTTAGAATACACTGACTGTATCCCCAGCCCTTAAAAGGCTACAACACTAAACTCTATTTGATGCTAAATCTCCAGTTCTGGAGACTTGGCGAATGTGGAATGCTCCTTTATTGCCATTACTCCCAAATCCACTCTGATCCGAAGTGGTAGTATCTGTTTGGATATCATCTATGGGACAAAAAGATCTATTTGAAAATTGTATTCCATAGAACTGTGTGTAAAAAAAACAAAAAAAAAAAACAACTTAAGAAACAACACAAAAAATGTAAATATCAATGTACAATGGATACAATTTCCTAACTTCTAGGCTTAGAATAACCCTAGACTGGTTGATAGGCTATTAAAATTAAACAAAATTTCTCACTCTATGTTAAAAAAATAATCTTTTATTGTATAAGATTTTGTATTTTTCCTTAATGATTAAAAAAAACAAAATTTTAAAAATACATCAATCATACAAGAAAATATTTAAATTTAAACTTTTAAAATCAGTTTTTTTAAACCTTTGATTTTTTTAAACTGCAATGTTTTTTTTTAAATTGGGAAAAATAATTTTACTCAATATGACTTTATAAAAAGAAAAAAAAAGATGTTTCCCCTAAATTTTACATCTATCCTTCAAGTTGTTGAAAAATGGTATTGTATTTTTGTTGTTGTGATGCATTGCAAATTGAGAAAGAAATGCACTTTCAGTGCATGTCTACAACATGTTTGACTTGGCACATCATGTGATCATCCAGTTTACAAAAGTTTTACATAAACTTTGATAAAGACTCAAGCAATAGTTAGTAGCTGTGCAGCAATTAAGATGAATTTTATACTTTATATATATATATATATATATATATATATAATCTGAGTTAGGATAGCATAGATATAGTCAGTGGCACTTGGTGACTATCACTTTCTTACCTATGTGATCATTGGATTTACAGTCATTAAGTGCTGTTGACTCTATCCTAACTTGAATATATATGCTCTATCACTGATATTGAGCACTCTTTATTTATGAATATAGCAAACTATATATATATATATATATATATATATATATAATCTTCCTACCATATGGTATTGATAATAGTGGCAATAGAAGCATAGCTGAACATGTATGCTGTGTTATAGGAGAATCCTGTTCAAGCGTGCTTCAAGTAAGTTTGCTGTGTTTCAGAATTATGTAATGGTGTTTGTTAGTCATAATTCTTAGATAGGAATGAAGTGATTGTTTTTGATAAGTATCTTTGAGTAAATGTTGAAGTGACTTTAAATTTGCAATTTGAGTACTGCACAAATGATTTATCTGCCTATTTTTGGTGTGATGTAGTTCATGTGTTCTTATAATATCATTGTATGTTCCAGATATTTGAAAATGAAGCTAACATTCAGACTATAATTAAAAAAAAATATTATGGAGGCTGTCATATGTCAAAAAGAGAAATGTTATCTGGTATTAAATAAAATTTAATTATGTTTCTTTTCTTTTTCTTTTTAAGGCTCATAGTTTGGCTCCTTCCACTCCACTCACTGGTAGACGTTACCTAAAAGAAAAAGATCCAAATATCACGCCTATATCAACTGCTACTCAGAGTGTAAGTCGCTTGCAGGCTTTGTTGTCTGGACGTAAAACCTCACCCAGTGATACACTTCTGGAAATTTTCAGGTAAACTATGATTAGTTTTTCTACAGCTTATATATAGTTTTAATATTACTTTTTAAATGTGTGTGTTTGTGTGGGTCAAAAATGTTGATAATCAGACATTTAATGCTGGGCATAAATTTTAAAAGTTTTGGATTAATAAAAAATGGGATTCACTAATAAAAACTCCAAATCTGAAAAAGCAATTATCATCACAACCAAAATTGGATTTTTAAAAAGTTACCTTTATCAAGACTATTGTTCCATAAACTTCTTTTTCAGATCTTTTAAATTCCTCCAGTTTCATTTCATATTCCATACTTTCTGTGCACCATCCTCTAGTTTCACTTGTAGGTCTAATGAGGTTTTTCAGAAATGATATTGCCTCATAATAGGGAAAATATGAAATAATAGCAATGTGGTTTTTGTTGTTTAGAATATATGGGCACAACAGCAGTAACAATATTAACAACAAAGTGTGAAAGGTTTAATAATTGGTTTACATTGGCATAGGATCTCCAGGCCACTGGTACTAAACTAACCCAGAAGAAATATTCAGAGCTTTAATAGAACTCCAAGGTAGAACTCACTCCCAGCAAGCAGAGGTGCCAAACACAGGCATTGCATCTCTAGGCCACTGGTATTAAACTAACCCAGAAGAAATATTCAGAGCTTTAATAGAACTCCAAGGTAGAACTCACTCCCAGCAAGCAGAGGTGCCAAACACAGGCATTGCATCTCCAGGCCACTGGTACTAAACTAACCCAGAAGAAATATTCAGAGCTTTAATAGAACTCCAAGGTAGAACTCATTCCTAACAGACAGGGATGTTAAGCTATCTTAAAGCTGATTGGTTGTTATATGTATATGCTATATGAAATACAAATCTAACCGTTATAATTTCTGTGTTAATTAATACTGCCTCTTTTTATATATTTGTATAAATATGATTGTAATTATTTATATATAACACACACTTTTCCCCCATATTTTTAAGCTTAAAAGTGCATATTAATTAAATATTAACTTTTTATCCAGCTATATGCATCACCAAATTCAGGATGATATAACCAAATGTAAGTTATATCTATGATCCAAGCTAGTGTGTGTGTGTATAATTTTGTTTCTTTTAGTGTGAATTTATTTTCACCATAAACTTGTTATATTTTTCTCTGAATATATGCTTGCTGTAAATATTACATAAATGTTTGGTTGCAAAACATAAACTATAAGTTTTTATTTTTCGTGTATATGAACTGAATAAAAACTTGAACTAAAGTTAAAATTTAACTGCTACAAATTCTAAAAAGTCATTGTGTATTATATACAATATAGATTTTTTTCCCTCCTAGAATTTGGTTGCCCAAATTTAGAGGTACATATTATGCATGAATAATTATGGTATATGTATTCATGTAATAGAGTTGGAAAGATTATATATAATGAATGTAAATGTCAAATACATTTAGAATAAAAGGTGAATATTTTTGAAAATAGTATAAAAATACATTCATTGTCATCAGATACAATAAAATATTCTTATTCAAATGATAAGTTATTGATATCGTTATTATAGAAAGAGATCATGTCAAAATTTGTGACAAAACTTTTGCTTACATGAAACAAAAAGAACATGCTATTTCCTGTGTCTGTCATGGAAGTGGCCATTTGTAATGTGAGTCATGTGCATGCACAGGTCCAAATCCTTATGTTACTTTCACCTATGAATATGCATGAATTATTGTGTACATAAAAACTTGTTGCGGGACCGATGAATGTGTTGATCCTGCAAAGTTTTGTATATGTGATGTGTGTAATTGACAGAGAACTAGACAAATGATGAGGACAAGTGGGTAAGATTAACTGTCAGGTTTTTATTGAGTGAATTGTACATCAAAGGTGTGTATGGGTGTAGAATCACAGTTGGATAATTTTTGTGTAGTTCCTGCTGTGTTGAAAGTTGGTGCTGTAGAATGTTGTAGACTGCTATCTATCAGTTCTTGGCCACAGCATGTCTAGAATACCAGGATGGTCTCAGTGTTTAGTGCAGGTTGTAGGTGTAGCTGTATGGTCAGGTCGTAGACATAGCTGGAGACTGTTAAAGATATGGATGCATCGGTAGCAGAGATTGGATGTTTTGGTTTATTCAGTCCTTGGTTAACTGGGAGTATGTTGATATTGCTTCGAAGTGTTAATGCTAGTCCAAGCAGGGTGTCTCTCATGGACTGGAATCCGGTTGTATGATCTAGTCTGCTGCGATAGAAAATGCAGCTGCTTGGTGATGCAGGTGTCTGTTGCTGGGTGGAGCTGGAACTAGTTCACAGTTATCTGCTGCTTGATGATGCAGGAACAGGTGCAGCAAGTTTGCTGTAAGTAAGGCTGGCTGCTGTATTGTCATCTTGTAGTATCTGCGAAAGGGTGTAGTGAGAGGACCGAAGGTATCCTCAGAATACTTTCTGAAATAGCTCTTAGAAGAGTTGGTTTATGACTTTCTAAAAATTAGCTCAGAAAAGAGCTGTTTGAGTGAGAGAGAGCAGCGATGATTGGTTGGAAGCTGGCATCGGTTGTGTTGGGTCTGTGGCTGTGATTGGTTGAATTTCACATTAGCTGCTGGCTGATGGTAGAGGCATAGACCCCACATTGGCCAGTGGATGTGAGGAATGGAACAGATACTTCTCCTCCAGGCATGAAACCCAGACACTTTCTCTGCCTGTGGTCACTGACAGGCTGTTTATATAGTAGTGACGAGCTGCTGCTTTTATTGTCTGAATGAAGGGAATTCTGTTCTACTGAATACAGGATGTTCCTCTTTTAAATATGAGTCATAATGAAATACCTCATTGTACTTTGAAGAGGAGCTTTTAAATACAGTGGTTGAGAACTGTCTCCGAAATGGCCAGCAGAATTAATCTATTTCAAACATAGTTTCACCTGTAAACATAGGCATAGCATTGTTCTTGGCTGATGTCATGGATGACTCAGCATTTTTCTTTGACCAAGGATTTTAGATTTGAGTTGCTGTGGCAGCTATTATAAACTTGTCCAATGTGATAGACAGCAGTCTTTTGTTAATGACTGTTGATAGAGAACCTGATTGAGAGTGACACTTGGTTGAAAATAGAGTGGACTTTTGTTAGAGGGAGTGAGAAGGAAAATGAATTCTGTCTTCCTTTGTTGGTTAGAGGATACAAGAAATAATTTATTTGGTATTTTTCATTACAAAGTTTTAAGAATAAAATTTCTGAATTACTGATAAAGCTTTATAAGCAAAATCTATAGTAGGAAAAAACTTATTTTAAACAAGTTGGTTTCTATTTTTATTGTTTCAGTCACAAACACGCGGGTTTTTGTCCCTCACTGAATCTGTTCTCTTAAATTATAAAAATGTACACTAAGGAATTTCTTTGATTCACTTATTTTTGAATATTCATTTTTGTTTCAGGGAATGTTCCCGGAATCCTTTTGATGTGATAATCGATAGAGTGAAAGAAATGGGGGATATATTTTGTACTAATTTCATTCAGGTAACTAAATCAATTCTCACATTTTGTTTGAATCTACATCATAATTTTCCTCCCTTTGTACTTTTATAGCTTTGCCCAGTTGGCTGGGGCTGTAGAATACATTGACTGTTTCTCTGTAGAGGGGTAAGACCCCCCCCCCAATTAGTGTCCTGGATATGACATTAAACAATCTGATGGTGAGGTTCCAGTAATGCTGGAGCTTTGGGAAATGTGGAGTATCCCTTCATCGCCATCACTCCCAGGTCCACTCTGGCCTGGAGTGTTGCACCTGAAAAGGTCCTATCTATAGGTTAAATAGAACTAAACTGTGCTGCTTGAAATAGAACTGTTTTTGCATTTAAACTATATATATATATATATATATATATATATATACATGCTAAAATGAATTGTTTAAAGTAGAACTGTTTTGACATTTAAACTATGTACTTATGTTAATCTGAATTATTTAAAATAAAACTATTTTTACATTTAACTCTGTGTATTGCCCAGTCAGCTGGGGCTATAGAATACATTGCTTCTTCTAAGACCCTTCCCCCCAATGAGTTTCCTGGATATGACACTAAACAATCTGATGGTGATGTTCCAGTAATACTAGAACTTTGGGAATGCAGAGTATCCAATCATTGCCATTGCCCCCAGGTCCACTCTGGCCTGGAATGGTAGCACCTGATAGGGTCCTATCTATGGGTCAAATAGAACTAAACTTTGTTGCTTGAAATAGAACTGTTTTGACATTTAACTGTGTGTAAATAAAAACTATGCTTATACTAAATTGGATTGTTTCAATTAAAACTGTTTGACTAAACTGAATAGCCTGAAAAGAAATGTTTTTGACAATTAAACTGTGTACTTATACTAAACAGAATTGTTTGAAATAGAACTGTTTATAATTATAGAAATGGATTTGGCATTAAATAACCTAGAATGGTTGATATGCCATAAAACCTAAACAAACTGACAAGCAAGAACCTCTAAGACTCAATCTTTAATCCTTAACTTTCCCCGAAATTAAAATTTTTCTAACCCTAGAAATATATTCTACAGGATATATCCCCTCTAATGTCTGAACCCTTTAAAACCTTTTTTCTGGGTGCAATGAGTATACATATAAAATCTGTTATCTGTTCCTAAGATCATTTATCTGTTTAGAGAAAAGAGCAAACAAGCCTTTCCCAGTTGATGATAAACATGAACAAATTATATATTCGCATGATTTGTTCTCAGAGAGGGTAAGAATCCCCCACCCTCACCCAATGAGTGTCCTAGGTATGACACTAAATTACATCTGATGGTGATGTTTTGGGGAATGTAGAGTATTCCTTCATTGTCATTACCCTTAAATCCACTCTAACTCTGAGTGATAGTACCTGTTTGGGTCCGATCTATGGCTCAAATAGAACTGTTCAATCTTATAATCGGGATTATTAAGTAGATTTATTAATGTCAAATAGCAATACTTGAAACCATTTAACTATGTGCAAACAAATGAGCTCTGGCTTGTTTAAAAATGTTTCCTATAAACTATTGGATTATAAATTATATAAAAACAGGATTTGGCATTAAATAACCCAGAAGGGTTGATATACCATAAAACACAACAAACCAACCATAATTTGTTCATGCATAATAATCCTGTTTTTTTTTTTTATGATTTTTTTTCGATTTATAGATTTATTAAATTATAATTATTTTAATATACAGCTGTAAATTGACAAAATTTCAACCCTGGATTAATAATGATAGAATACAAAAATCATATTACCATAGCAACAACATTTCTCATTACTTGATTGTGAGACAAGGTTGTTTATATATTGCCAAAAGTTTCATACACATCATTAAAATAGACAGAATTTGAAGCAAAAGATGTAAAGACTAAATAGATATTAAAATAATATTTGTCTGATTTTTATATTTTTTAAAATTAATTTTTGGTTCAAATTATGTCAATTTTGAAGCTGTATATGAAGTTCTTTGCCAATTTGGTCTCACTATTGAGCAATAAAAAAATCAAATCACATTATTTTAAAAAAGCTATAAGATATTAAATATGCAGAAGAAAACAGTTATTTTCAAGAGTATAGAATCTAATTCTTCCTAAGAAATAAATACAACATAAGAAAAATGCTGATATATAAGTATATAGATTTAAAAAAATTTTTTCCCCTTATGTTTAATTAGATTTCATTGAGTACAGATACTAACAATAAAAGTACCAGGGAGTGATATTTTTATTTTTGTTCACAGATATTACACTCTGATCTTAGAATTTATAGACAGACCAACAAAGAAACAGTTGTATTATTTCTTATGTATCATGCAAAAATAATTGTTTTTCTTTCAACTTTAAAGCAGTGTATCTCAGTTTAGTCTAAGATTTATTAATCAAAATAAGAATCATTAAAATGAATTCATTGTTGCTAATGACAAGTCAAATTATTCTGGTCACTTATAGAAGGATGTCTTTGACTCTTCAATGATTTTGTATCCATTTTGACATTTTTGGAACCAATTTTCAGCTTTATGTTCCCTGAAAAAAATGTTTGGTTATTATTGTGAGCAGTTTATGCTGCTTTACATCCCATTTTATTTTTGTATTAAAAATATCACTTAAGTTTATCTTACCTCTTCCTTTATTACCATTACTCCCAGGTCCACTCTGACCTGGAGTGATAGTACCTGTTTGAGTCCAATCTATTGGTCAAATAGATCTGTTTAAAAATGATTTGTATTCCATTGGAATACTTGATGCTATATAATTTGAAAATAAAGTATAAAGCATAATTACTTGAAGTTATAATTTTTTTTTTATTAAAGATTCTTAATTACTTAAAACTACAACACTGTGCAAATAAATGATTATTATTAAATAGAAATAATTACTAGAAGCTGTATAATTAGTAGTATTAGATAGGAATACTTGAAACCATAACACTGTGTGCAAATTATTATTTGATAGGAATTCTTGAAACTATAAAACTATGTAAATTATTTGTATTAGATAGGAATACTTTATATCACTTAACTATGTGCAAAATCATTTGAGAAACAACGACACAAAAATGTAAATCGAAATGTACAATGAATGCAATTCCTTAACCTCTCAGCATAAAATAACCCTAGATGAGTTGACATGCTGTTAAAATCAATTGAAAACATCAACATAAACTGGTTGAGTGAAATTTGAGCTTTAGAAATTGTATATTAAATGAACATAATTAAGTAAATGTTTAGTGGGTAGAGTGTTCGCCAATGGTCCGGGAGACCTGGGTTCAATCCCAGGTTGCGTCATACCAAAGACTTTAAAAATGGTTCTTGATACCTCCTTGCTTAACACTCAGCAATATGAGGTACGTATTGAAGGTAAAGTGGAGCAATCTAGGGAAAGGAGTAGTGCCCTCCCTTACACCTCAGTGTAGTAGCAATTGAAAAGGGAGCCTTCAGATCACCCTCGGTTGTCAACTTTACCAAGTTATTTTTATATCAATTAAATAAATAGGTTGTTAGAGCTTTTGTTGGGTTTAGGTCTTACCAATATACTCCCCACTCTCAGCTAGGGGTCTGATAAGTAGTACTACTGTTCTTCTACAAGGATGGATTTGACATCAAATAACCCATGAAAGTTGATATGTCATTAAACAAGGATATAAAATTTTTTCCTTTATTTTTTTCTTTTTTTAAATTTATCTAGTCTTTTATAAGTTGGAAAACTTGAGAAATTGATTTGACAGTTTTGTTAAAACCAAATATTTGGCATGTCTGAATGGAAATGTAGAGAGACATATAAATGTTTTTTCATTTTGCCTATTGACAAATTTTACTTTGATGAAAGTTTGAAATTTTTAATGTTTTTCTTTTCTTGCCTATTCAGCAACCGTCAGACTATCCTGGGGCACACATTGATTTTGCCAGAAAACGATTACAACTAGCTGAAAGTTTATACTTTAAAACGCTGGAAAGTATTTGCTTGGATGAGAAAAAACGGGTTCAGGCTAAAGACAAGAAGCCAGACCTAACGGTAAATATCATCATCAGTTATTTTTAAACTCCTTGGTGTATATGAATGTGTGAATCGTCTTATTTAGGTAAGGTTAACAGATGTGTCTCTAAATGTCTTCATCTATAAATAGGTATATTTATTCTAACATGTCTTTCATTTTATTTCTGTTGCTAGTCTAAAAGTTGAGACCATTTTATTTATGTTTTTTGGGAGCACATGGTTTAGTTGATGGCCTAAGTAGATTAAAAAGTATCAGAAATTAAGATATGTAAATCTTACAATTGTTAACCTGTATGTTGGCTCTGTGTGTGAAAATTTTAAGGTTTTATTGATTATACAGAAAAGATTAAAAAATATAGATTTGAATAAGGAAATTTCAATGATCTTATTGAATATTTACTGTAGAACAGTGTTGTATCTTAAAATTGTGCTAATTAACTTTGTTACTCATTACACATTTCCTTTGCTTAATTAGGTCAGTCAAGGTTCAAAGGTTATGAAACTATGTAAACAAAAAAAAAAAAAAAAATTCATTTTAATCTTACATTTTTTATCAGAGAAACAACTAAATTCACTCAAAACAAGAAGACTTATTTAAAAGAATTACTGTAATAGTTTTTGTGAATGACAAAAATAAAATGAGGAAGGATAATAAAAAAAAGAGAGGGAGAAGAGATAAAAAGAGAGTAAAAAGGAGAGATAGAAAGGATAATAAAGACAGAGAGAGTAGGTACAAAAGGAGACAAAAAAGAGAGAGAGAGAGAGACCCCCCCAAAAAAAAAAGGATGAAAAATAGACAAAAAGAAGGGGGGGGGATGACAAAAATTGATTGCTGGAACGACAAAATCAACTTGTTAACAAGGTTTTTTTTTTTCCTTGTTAATAAACATTAAGTCTGATCTTCTGGCTGAGATAGACTGATCTAATTTAATCTCAAAATCCCAAAGTTTTTTATCAGTCTCATTTTTTCTGACAGATTCTGGTTTATTATAATATTTGTTGTACAGATCTTTACACCAAAGCTTTTTTCATGGGAGTATCTAAAAGTTATCTATTTCTCCATTCTTTTGCTGATATGAATAATAATAATAATATTATTATTATTATAATGATACTATCTTAGGGTGTATCTTGCTTAATATTTATTTTAGAATAATAAGTTATATTTTTAAAATTATTCTAATTAATTAATTAATTCACTTACTCCTTACACTTTTCCTGTATTTAACTACATCAATCAAAGTCAAAATCTCATAAAGATTGTTTAAAGTGAAAAAGAAAATTTTTCTATTGGGTTGCACAACTAGGTATGCAAAACGCTTGCATGATTTTATTTAAAAAAATATAGTAATTGTTTTAGTATGTACATAGTTCACAATGACATGGGAATGGAAATTAGTGTATCAGATGTTTAAGTGAGTTCTACTTGAATGTGTCACTTGAGTTTTTGTCATTGTTCTCATGTAAATCAAAACTATTATCTTAATCTTTAGTTTTGTTTTCATCATTTGGACAAAACAAAGTTTTCTCACTTTCAATACTTGATAACCTACTAACCAATTAATCTTGTAAAATCCTTTTTCTAGATGGTTGCTTTCCAAGAAGGGTTTGCAAATAGGATCTATGAGATAAAGGTAATCCTATTTATTTAAAATATCTCATAGATCCTATTTGCTGACCCTTCTCGGGATATAAGGCTTTTATGGTAACAAATTGTAGAAAAAATTGTGAGATAAATGGAATCTTATTTTTGATAAATTAGAACCAAAATTTTTTTCATTTTATTTATTTTTGTTATTTTGTTTGTATTGCAATTATAAATTTGATGTTCTATAACTCTGAAATATCTTATATACCAAACCTTTCTACTACAAACGGGATGTAACGTAAGGTCAATTTTTAAGTGGAGTACAGCTGGCTTGAGTTCAAAGTTTTTCCTTCTAAATTGGTTGCCATACCAAGGCAAAAGAGCCCAATCTGCTCTATTATTTTCCCCATAGCTGGTGCAAGGTTGGGAAGAAAAGTAGGATTCATATCTTTCCTAATGGTATTAGCTATAAGTAATAGGTGAATCGTCCTGTCTAGAATTTGAACTCTCTTTGTCAATTTCATTTTTGACAACAATAGCCATTACACCATGAGCAACTAAGGTGAAGTAAGCAACAAAAATTTCGAAGAAGATTTTGACTGATTTAAATAAAGTATTATTATTTTTACTACTTTATATAATCATATGATAAATGACTTTTTCAGACCACTTTATTCTCCTAAAATCAACGAATTGTTCATTACAGAAAACTTAGAAGCTTATCTCTTGTTTCTCGGCCTAACCTTACTGTAATTTTGATACAAAGTGTCCCTGCTGCATACCTTATATATAAACAAAGGTTATTAAGATAATAAAATTATTTAATCTTGTTTACTATTCATAACACCTGTGCATATAAAGTGAAGTTGGCGACCGTAGTTGAGGGCGACCAGAAGGCTCCCTTTTCAATAGCTACTACACCGAGGTGTAAGGGAGGGCGCTACTCCTTTCCCTGGATTGCTCCACTTTACCCTCGATACGTACCTTATATTGCTGAGTGTTAAGCAAGGACGTATCAAGTACCATTTTTAAAGTCTTTGGTATGACACGACCTGGGATTGAACCCAGGTCTCCTGGATCATTGATGAACACTCTACCCACTGGGCCAATGAGCCTGTGGATATAATTATGTATAAATATTATAAATGATAAACAAAGTTATAAAAAACTTGATTATCTTAACTAAAAACTTTTGTTTACATATTTTTATTCCCCTCCCAATAAATAATGCCTTCCAAGTCTTCTTAATTAATTACATAACATGATTTTTATATTATCAATGCTATTGTGTATCAGGAATGGCGTTTTAGTAGGTTTGAAATATCCAAGTAAATACATTGAGGTTTAGATTACATCGTTTATTTATGGTATTGCATTGATTTTGATTGTATCAGTAGTTTTGAAAGTATAAATAGATGTTTCAATGTTTTCTCTCTATGTCATTGGGTATTGAAGAAGTATTTTTGTAGTTTGCCATATGCAACAGTTTAGATGGTAGTCCATTACATGCAATATATGAGTGGCTAAAAATTAGGGGTTATTCATTCTTGAGTATATATGGTACTTGTATTTCTTTCATTTTCTTTTTTAAATTCAAAGATTATTACATTTAATACAATTTGTGTACATAAACAACATGACTTATGGTGGAAATTGAAGCAGGAATTTAGCTCTGTGGCTCAATTTGATTGATCTCAGCTGGTGAGATTTTGTAACCTCTCAAGGATATAAGATGATAGACTTTCTTTTTGATGTACACTGCTTGCATATGGTAAATGTTTGAGAGTTGTGATAAAAAGCAACAGAAATAAGATGAAAGAAAAATTATTTGAAAATTGATGATAATAACAATGTTCCCTCTAAGAAGCATGTTCTTTCTTTTTGATGTACATTACTCACATAATGTTTGAGAAAAAGATGAAGAAAGATATTGAAGTTGTTTTATGTAGAAAATGTCCGAGATGATGATTAATTTACCTAGTATGAAATTTGTTTCCACAACCCCAAATAACAATACTCTGCATTCTTTCTATGACAGAACATTGCAACACTGTGATACTTTAAATTAGCAATAATACAAATAGAAACACTGTGATACTTTAAATTAGCAATTATATAAATGGTAGTTTTATTGAAATAAGGTACAGCTGTCATTTTTGTTTCAGGTTTTTCATCAATTTGTTAGAGTGAAAATAATTGGGATTAGTAGGTGAGAGGTTAAATGTGTCCCAGGTTTAAAAAAAAAATTCTTTAAATCATTATGCTAATTCTATTAGTTTTCCTGAGACAAAGATTGTCTTGGGAATGGTGTTTTCATAAGAGAATACCAGGTACAAGTTCTTTTTATATGAAATCTTTGACATCAAACATTTTTCAAAATTTAAAAGCATCTTTTTTTGAAAAGTATTAAATACGTCCTAATGTTCTTTAATTATTATTTAAATTTCTTTTTGAGTTATTTCTAATTGCAAAAATTTTTGTAAAAAAAAACAAAAGACAAAAATTTGCTTGTAGACTGAGAGATGGTATTTTATTTTTGTGGAAAGAAATTAAGTTAATTATTTATTTTTCTATTTTCTTCAGGGAGTGTTGGAACAAGATATTTTCCAAAGGTCACTGTTTGCCTCCTGCTTAGAAATTGTGATATTTTCTTATAACTCTCAAAGGTGAGTATGATTTAAAAGAAAAAAAAAAAGTCACTCTATATGCACACAGGGTAGAACAGAAGTGGCAAGTCTTTTATTGTGATATATTGTGGTCGTGTATATATAGGTGTGCACAACATCACTATGTGACTAGCAAAGGCATGGACTCTGCGATTGATAGGTTATCAATGGTATGGAAGTCTAACCTATCTGATAAAATAAAACACAATTTCTTCCAAGCGGCAGTTGTGTCAATTCTACTGTATGGATGCACCACATTGATGCTGACTAAGTGTATAGAGATAAAGCTAGATGGTAACCATATTTACCAACCCCTCCGCTCGGGCAGGATGTGACACAAGGTCAATTTTTAAGCGAAGTTTAACAGGTTTGAATTCAGAGTTTTCCTTCTCCTAGACTAGTTGCCTCACCAAAGCTGAAGAACCTAGTCTGCCCTACTATTTACCCATAGCTGGAGGGAGAATAATTGGATTCATACCTTTCCCAAGGGTATTAGTGCTATGTGAAATGCAATTAGTCTCGGCCAGGATTTGAACTTGTGTCACCGTGTCCATTTCCTAGGACGGTAACCATTACACCATGGACACCTCCGTAAAGCTAGATGGTAACTGCACAAGAATGCTGCAAGCTATATTGAACAAATCCTGGAAGCAACATCCCGTAAAACAGCAACTGTATGAACACTTACCTCCCGTCTTTAAAACCATCTAAATAAGATGAACAAGACATGTAGGACACTGTTGGAGAAGTAAGGATGAATTCATAAGTGACGTTCTCCTATAGACCCCTTCACATGGACATGCAAGTGTTGGCTGACAAGCAATAATTTATCTACAGCAGCTCTATATGGACACAGGATGTAATGTTGAAGACCTGCTGGAAGTGATGGAAGATAGAGGTGAATGGCAAAAAGGGGTCAGGGAAATCTGTGCTAGTAGTGCGACATGATGATGATACACACACACACACACACACACACACACACACACATGCTCCTTAGAATCATAGCAGTGTTGTAATAAGTATAACAGAAACTTATTTTTTATGTTAGCATAACTGATTCAAAATCCTCTGAGCTTAATTTTAAATTTTGATTAGTTTTTGAATTTTTATTGTTAAACTTTTAAACTTTCTTATCATAAACATTCACAGTTTTTATTTTAATGAAAGGATTGAATATCTATACACTGGAGTAACATTTAAATATATATTGTAATCTTTTTTCTTTAGGGCTGCAGAGGGAATTTTGTGGGTACAAGGATGGTTTAAATGGTTAACCATCAATTTTGAATTGTTATATAGATCGGTGTTAAAGCTCTCTATCAGTATCTATAAGTTTTATCATTTTTGTGAAGAATTGTAGTTGGCTCTAAGTTCTTTAGATTAAAAAGTAAAGATAATCAGTGTTATATTTTCAGAGTCACAAGCTTTTTTTATTCAACCTGTTGGAGATTTAGAGAAAAAGAAAAGTTATCCTATAAGTTTAGTATTTTATGTTTAGGTAGTTTTGCAGCACATTCTAAAAACGAATGAAAATTCTTTGTCGATAAAACCTGTTGGTTAATAGATGAACTAAGTCAGCTTGCTTTATCCTGTTATAAAGTTTCCAGCTGGTAGTTTTTCTAAACATAGTTTATTGAAATGTCAGGAAGCTATGCCAAGGTCATAAACAAAGATGGTTATATATGAAATAATCAAAATTCTGAATTGGAATGTATGGTTTGACGGGGCGGGGGGTTCATTGGATATAAATAGAAACCTGCAAAATTTAGAGTTTGGAAGGGGGGGGATTAAGAACCAGCATAAATGAAGAAATAAACATAAAAAAATTGATAAACACCCAAAATTTACCATCTACACACATACACACCTTTCATTATCACTAATGATCTGAAATTCCCACATTCCACCTCTCCAATGGACTCTTAGGAAATAAAATATCAAGGGTCCTATTAAATAGAAAAAAAAACTGATTTGCCTCTCCAGACCACTAGATGATCATTCTATTGTATTTTAACCTGAAGACCAAAATCAACATTGTTGTAAGCTAACAAAAAGGTTTCTGAATAAGAAATAATCAAAAGAGAGGTTGGAAATGAAATGGAAATCTTTTATGAAGATTTCCATTTCAACTTGCCAGTGGCATGAAGAAGATAACTGCTGCGAGTGGTGACTACTTACTTAGTATATTTTCACTCCCTCACAATAGTATATCCAACGTATTTATGAGGAATGAGACATACCCATTTAAGTTCATATATATATATATACAAACATGTTCTTCCATAAAATATGGCAACGAGATGGGAGTAACAGTATACACAACAAACTCATCTTAATAAAACCCAACATTGGGGAATGGTAACCAGACTTTAGAAAAGAGCATGTTGTTTTATACTATCCAAGTATTGGTCACACAAGACTAATACACTTTTTTTTTTTTTTTTTTTTTTTTTAACTTAAGCAAGAAAACCAACCAGAATGCATAGTATGTTAAATATCCTATAACGTTAAACACATTCAAATAGAATGTAGTGATTTTGCTGTTATCAGAAAATACCTTTATAATACAAATAATATGAAAGACACATTTAAAAAATATCAGTGTAGATAACATTTTATCCTTCCTGAGAGAAATAAAATTATACCAAAAAATCTAACAGTAAACTTGAGAGCTTCACCCTACAAACCTACCCCCCTCTGTCAAAGTGACCCCAAAGCAACTTAGTAACAAACGATTGCAGACAATTCACTATCAAACTCAAGAAAGACTCTTGAAAAAACATAAAAATAAATCTGTCCCCAACAATTTCTCTAGGCATAAAATAGACCCAGACAGGTTGACATGCCATTAAATCAAAACAATCCATATATAATCTATTATGGACAATGCAACAATTCCTAAAAATAAATGACCAATAACTTATTTAATGTGGGTAGTTGAGCTGTAATACACTCAACACTGAACAAAGAAAACCACATAGGCCTACACCCTTATTTCTGTAGAAAAAAAAGTACCCCACTCTTTCTTTGAGGGGGGTGCTGTTTTTAAGAGATTTTTTAATTCCAAAACCTTTCAAGTCTTTAGCAAAATTTTACTGCGTGAAAATAATACAAAATTGAACTCTTACGTTTTATCAATCAGTCTGGCTAAACTGAATCTTTGTTTTGTTTAAGTATATGAAGTAGATATCTAGTTGAAAATCTTTTAGTCAGTTAGAAACTTTTTTTCTATGATTTTTTTTTAATTTTTTCAGTCACCAGAAAATCAAAATGATTAAAAAAAAAAACCCAGGCAAATATCATTTTGTGTTTCACACTTGTTGTACATCCAATGGCCACTAGGGACTATTTTAAACATTGATTTCTTGATAATGTTTGTTAACATTACAGTGCTATGTCTGTGTTTGTTGTGGTAATAAGAATTTTAATGGATAAATTTATGGTCAAGTTTACTTAATGTTAAGGATAACTTTTAAAAAAATGTGTATTTTTTCCAAATATAAAAATTAAATGTGATTCAAGAGTTGAAGATGATTTTTCAAACGAGTAATAATCCTATCAAAAGTGCATGATCTTTTATGGGTGTGTGTGTGTGTCAGAGATCTCATTTTAACCCTCTGCAAGAAGTAGCTTAAAATTTTGTTTGCAGGATTGGTTTTTCACTGATTCTAAAAGTTTTTTTTAAAGAGACATCTTTACAGAGGAAATCTTTTATTATACAATTTATTATCAATAATTTTTTCAAAAATACCACAGATGTTAATCTTTGAATAATTTCTCTTCTTATTTGAATCTGTTATTTTAATTCTGAAAATAGATTTTCTCATTTGACAACAAAGCAGATAAATAAAGAGTTGATAGGAAAGTAACTTCACTTCTACTGTTTGGGTCGGTTAAACCAATATTACTTTTATTTTCCACCACACTTTGACTCATGTCAAATTGGAAAACCTTCATATTATGAAATTTGTCTTTAACTGTAGAAAGCTGAAAATGTTAAAGATGTTTGGAGTATAAAGTGTTCAACTGATAATGGTAGTTATCTGTTGGTATCCATATTCTAAGGCCCCACCTCTATAGATTCCAAACTCCATAGATTCTCATATAATTTTTAGTGAGGGGGTTTGGTATACAGTGCAAATATAATGCTAAATTGAACCCTTATTTTGTGTTTATTAAGTGAGCTAAACTAAATCTGTCTTTAACTGTAGAAAACTGAAAATTTCATTGCTTTTTTCCAGTCACTAGAAAATTAAGACTTTGAAAAAATGACCAATGATGCCCAGGGAACTATAAAATATTCATCTCTTAACAACATTTATTAACTCCTCACAAAAACAGTTGAATTCTAATTAACTGAAAAAATTATATGCAGTAAAAATATCTTCATTTGTGAACATTTTTTTTCTAACAGGAAAATTTTACTCATTTTTGTGAAAATTATCTGTGATTTTTTTTTTTTTCTTTAGATAATAAAAATCAAGAAATGCATGCATAACACAAATACTGGAACCTTAATTTTTAAAAAAATTTAATATCATCAGCCTTGACCTTTTTGTTTAAATCATCAGCCTTGACCTTTTTATTATTTTTTTCAGAACTTTTCCATGGATTGTTGATATTTTTGAACTGGCACCTTACCACTTCTACAAAGTTATTGAGATGGTCATCCGAGCTGAAGAAGGTTTATCTCGAGATGTTGTCAAGCATTTAAACCTTGTAAGTAACTTTTAATCTTTAGAACCCTGTGCTCTCCTGGCTGAAAAATAACTGAAAACAGCCTGATTGGTTGTATTGTTGCTAGGCAACAGCAAAGTAGAAAGGGGGGGATTCTTTGGCTGGATTTATGCATTTTTAAGTTGTTGCACAAATATAGACTGTTCAGTTTTTAAGGGTTAAATTGCATATTCAACATTTTTTGCTAAAGCAACAAGAAAAAATGTTGGTTTTGAATTTTTTCATTTATTTCTAAAAGAGATAAAGATTTTGAAAGGAGTAGATTAAGCATATTAGATTTAAAGCAACATATGTTAAATGTTTTCATGACACTAAACTGCATCTAGTGGTGTCTCCAGTTCTCAAGCTGTAGAGAATGTGGAGTACTCCTTCATTGCCATTACTCTCAGGTTCACTCTGACCTGGTGTGGTACTACCTGTTAGGTTCCCATCTATGTATCAAATAAATCTGTATAGGTGTGATTTAAAAAAAAATTATGTAGAAGGCTGTGTGCTTACCATTCTTATTTTGTAAAGCTTTTTTGTTTGGCTGTGCCAATGTTTGGAGGACTTAATAAAAATGGAACTTGCATGTTAATTGAGATTTTTATGGATTAGGCCAATTCAACCCTTTTCCTGCTGTGTGAGACTATAATTTCATTCTACTTTTCATTTGCTGGTCTATATTTCCCACCTGGAAATGTCAGAATGTAGTTGCAGTAGTGTGCTCTTCAATGTGCGACATTTTTTTAACACTGGTTCATAACATTTAATGGAGATTTAAAGGTTTTAAAGTCACTTTTTTTGTTGGAAGTTAATGAAAATTGGAAAAAGACAATAATGAAGGTGTATAAAATAAACTTGTTAACAATGGCTTGCATGATTTACAAGTTAATCTTCACTTTGACAGGTACTTTTGTTTTTCATTTTGCAAATCAGCTTTGTTTTATATTTAAACAATATAAGGGGGGTGAATTTTCCATAAACATTTATTTAAAAAAAATAATAAAAAAAATTTTCAAAGTTTATTTCTTTTTACTTTTTTACTTTGAATTTTTAAAAAAATTAAGAAATTTGTTTTATTCTAAGAATTTGTTAATTTTTTTAATTAATTTTGTTTTTCAAAATTTTCTTTTTAGTTTAAAAATTTAATAGGCTTATATATAAAATTTAAATGAAAAACAAAAACTGGGTACATTAGGATTATAAATTTATTTCCATCCTGTTATGGGTATTATTGATATGAATCAATGACCCCAAAAATAACAGGACTTCTTCAGATCTAATGGACAGAATAATTACATTCGGAACAGACACAGGAAGGAAGGGTTGGAGGGTTGAAGAGTTTCTTCCCCCTTTCGCCCATTTCCAGTTTTTATTTTTTTGTTTTTTTATTACCAGTTGAATTACAGTAAATTGAATTTTTTACTTTTTAAATTCTTAATACATTTCAACTTAAAACTCCAGATTTAATAATAATTTAGGGAAGTACAACATTCCTTAATAACCTTACGTAAGGATACAGTAATACTTAATCTTAGATTAAATTCAAAATTTATATTTGTGCCTATTAATTCAGTTACCCCTCCATTGAAAAGTACGTACACATCACATGGTATCTTCTCATCTTTAATTCTAATGTGACCATTTTTTGTTTTTCTTAAAGGAATTATTGCTCTGTGATGTCAGTTACATTGAGCTCTTTACCAGGAAAATTGAAATGTTTATAGTTGAATGATTTTTTGTCCTGACTGAATTATTCCCGACTCCGCTTTAACTGGACTGAATAATATATATTTAAAAAAAATGTTTTTTCCTTTTCAGATTGAAGAGTCTATTTTGGAAAAGCATGCATGGAAAAGTACATCTCCACTCTGGGAGGCTATCAGAGACCAAGAAAGTATACCTACATGTGAAGAAGTAAGTTTCATTATTTTATTACATTTTCTCCTCTCAATTGTTTTATTTGCAGAAAAAATTCTTTTTCTAACATATTCTCTATTGTGAATGATCAAACTGAATTCTATAAAGCATTTTTTAGTGTTCATAAAAATTTTTTTTTTTTTTTTTTTTAATAGACAATTCATTGTGTAAAGACTATCAACTTCAAGATGATGCCCAGAAACTGCTAACTAATATACCAACTGGTTTGGTTCATTCTCAATAATGTGAGCCACACAGATGATACTGATTACAGCCATGTACCCAAAATGAGACCCAGCTATGGGTTAAATAATACCACTACTGTTCTTCTAGGAGAATGGCTTTAGCATTAAATAACCTACAAAGGTTGATATGCCATTAAACAAAGAAACCAAACTAATATGGGAATACATTTCAATTTCTTTATTGTTGAGCAAAGGAAATCATGCCACTCTGAAATCTGGCCTGATTTGCATAACAAGTTCATGAATGTCACTTCTTCAGTTTCCTGCAAATTATCTGAGTGTGACATTTTTTTCTCCCGATATTGTCTGATATACTAGATGCTACATTTCTGGAGAAGATTTTTTTCTTTTCTATCCTTTTAAAATCTTGTTCAGAATTAAAACAAAAAGATTGAAAAAGATGAACTCTTATTATTATTATTATTATTATTATTATTATTTATGTCCTGCCAACAGAGCTTGCAATATCTGTATCCCCTGCAGAGGGGGGGAAATTCCTTCCTTTGGAAAAAAAAAAAAAAAAGTGCCATCCAGAGTGTGACACTAAAGTGCATCTGATGGTGAGGTTCCAGCTCGGGATGCAGGAATGGTAATCGGTCACATCTATGGGTCAAGTAGGTCTGTTTGAAAATTATCAGTATTGGATAGGAATATTTAAAACTACATATCTGTGAGATATTCATGGTGTAAAGATTACTGTCATAGGAAATAGACATAATGACCTGAGTTCAAATCCTAGATGAGGTTGTTTGCATTTCATATAGTGCTAATGCCCTTGGGAAAAGTATGAATCCACCTATTCTCCTTTCATCTATGTGTAAATAGTAGGGTAGACTATGCTCTTTAACTTTGGTATGGCAATTGGTCTAGAAGGAATTCTCTGAATTCAAACCTGTAAAACCTCACTTAAAATTGACCTTGTCGTATCCTGGTTGTGCAAAATATGTGTACAAATTATTTGTATTAGATAGAAATACTTGATATATTCCTGTGTGCCAAAAACTCTTAAGAAACCGTTACACAGAAAATATGAATGTCCAATGTATGTGATTTCCTAGTTTTTAGGCATATTGAAATGCTGTTATAATCAATCAGTCTTATTTTGGAATTGTTGGCAAACTAAACAAAGTTAATCTATATACCATTTTGCTTAGAATCCTTAATGGCCACTACAATCTTTGGCAATAAAAAGAAATCTTGGCCTTGTACAAATAATTATGACCAGTTTCTAAAATGAATCTTTGTCCTTTTGTATAAAGTAGATATCTCGCAGAAAATTTATTTACCAGCAACCAAAATTAACACCTTTTTTTCCCTTACTAATTTTTTGTGACTTTTTAATATTTAAAATATGGTTTTGTGTAGATATTTGTAGTGGAAACAATGGCTTGACATTGTTTATTAATTCATAAGTCTTCACAAAAAGTTAGTTTGATGTCATTTGCTTAAAATTCTTCTCACATGGTGGCTTTTCAGCTAATCTTATTAAATATAGAATCCATTAAAATTGTATAGATGTATGATTAAATTTCCCCATGTTCTGCTAAGGCTAACCTTTTTTCCCCCCGCTCCTGTTTTGCAGGTTTCTCTTCCAAGTCAGTTGGAGGGTGCATTACAATCTCCCCCAATTCATGCTGGAATCCGAAGATTGGTAGAGGAAGGAAAATTTCAAAGTAAGGCTATTTTTTTGTCATAAAAATTCTTCAGCTTGTCAAACTTGAAAGTTATCGTTCACTGATTACTCCAAACCAACTCCTGCCATTCTTTCTCCCTCCAAACAAGTCATTTTTGACCCTTGCCCTCACCTACTTTCAGTTAGAAACAATGTCAGTGTTCAAAAAAATCTCGTTGAGATAATGTTTTAAATGATTTTAAGAAATCAAAGATTTTGTGTTATGAACAACCTCTAATTTCTAGCCACAAAAAAGTGTTTTTATCCTATATTGTATGAAATGACCCTCCTGTCTCAAAAAAAAAAACTTTTGCTATGCGAGCCTGCAAAAAATATTTCTTTAACCACTGTATGGTACATTGGTAGTATAACTAATGATACCGTAACTGGAATAGATAAAATGTCTAAAAAAAAAAAAAAAGCGAGTAGCTGGGGAAAAAAGATGAATTGAAAAAGTCAAACATCTTATCCAGTGTGCTAGGTGTAACAAGATATCCTTGATCTAGCACCCCAGACTGAAAACAACAGTTAAGTAGGCCTTACGGAGGTCACCAGACTTGATCGGCCATCTAAGTAGTGGTGAGGGAGCTAGCTGGATAATTCTCCTTGTGTAAAACAGTTCTGTGAACCCCAATAAGAGATAATGGCTTTCTTGATTCACCTTTTCTTTTGGTGGCTGGGGTATGAGGAGATAAATGTTTGCTCATATAGAGAGTGAATGAACCTTTCAAAAATATGGGAAGAGTTGGTTCCTACTAGAATGAAGAAGCTACCCTGCATATTGTGTCCATTATCCATTTCCAGCTACTTTCACAGCCTCCAAAACTGAATAGAGGATCCATCACTGACATTATGAAGTGTTTACTAAAAATGATTGTGGAGATAATTTTTGTATGAATTGACATGCCATAAAACCAACCAATAACCATAAAATTTAATTCTACTTTTGTTATATCATCAGAAGAGTTCACTACATTGATGCAATTATTTGTGGTGTAATGATTTGTTAAATAAAAATCAACAGAAAATGAGGGGAGTCAAAAAATCAAGTCCAATGCCGTCCACAAAGTAGGACAACAGAAACAAGTTCACTCGTCCCTTCTCATCTCTTTCCTCTTCTTTCCTTCTGGTGTTACCACGAATGGAATTCCCTCCATTTAGCTTTCTCATCACATTTTCATCTCTTTCACCTGACTGACTTGCCACCCATTTTTTATGCAGTCAGGGATGGTTGCTAAATTTGCATAAGTGTCCTCTAGCATTGGTCAACCTTTGTAATCAAATGAACCTAAATTTATATCTGCTGTTCTGCCTGCATAGACAACACACTACTCATTGTCTCTTCGAACAGTGGAGACTGATTGGTTTATCAGAGGTAGCTGGCTGCTTGTTCTGCCTTTCAATTCCACTACATGATTATCATTATAGGAAATGATCTGAGTTCAAATCCTGTACAAGGCTGTTTATATTTCACATAGTACTAATACCCTTGGGAAAAGATATGAGTCCAACTAATTTCCCTCCAGCTATAGATAAATAGTTAGACTAAGCTCTAACTTAGGTATGGCAACTGGTCTAGGAGAAGGAAAATTCTGAATTGAAATCTGTTACACAAATGTGGCTGGGGACCACCTTCAAACATTATTCTCTGGAAAACTTTGCACGTGTGGAAAGCCAGTTTAACCCACATCAGTTGAATGCTGTCTTACATGCACATACCCTCATACACACATTACATTTTGGCTTGAAACTTCAAAGTCTTATTTTAAGCATATCAAAAGGGAAATTTCGGGAACGATCTACATGTACACATAAGGGTGAACCACCCTAAACCATAGCTCGTGTCCTCTTTCAACATTTTTGGGAAGGTGGATAAATCACTTCTTTGTCATCTACAAGTTTTCAATGTGTGAATTTTTTTTACCCTCTTCTCAGTGACGTCCATTATTCTTACCTTTCAGATTCCATCCAGTCTCCCAGTACATCAATTGCTGGCAGGTTCTGCTCTCCAAACCCTGGCACTGCAAGAAGGAAACTTTTCTGCTCTGGCCCACCCACTCCTACTTCAGTGGCAACAGTATCAACAGAATCAGCTGCTGCCGGCACAAGTGGAGGGGAAGCACAGATGGCAACTGCAACTGCTGGCGGTGCTGCAGATACACCTACAGTTGCAGCACGTACCCTTGTGACTAGCAATAATGAAAATACTGCTCCAGCTCCGTCTGGTACACACATTATCACCTTCCAGCCCACAACCGATGGTCGGCCGGTAAGTTCTTCCTTTGTCTTTGCTCTTTATTACTAGATGTTTGTATAATACAGGACATGTACAAATAGTATTTATTAAAACCTGTTAATAGCCCTCTCTCTTTTTTTAAAGTTATCTTTTGGTGGCCAATAATAACAATATATTCACATCCTATTTATAAAATTGATATTTAATTGCAAATAAATTAGAGGAAGTACTCATTATTATTCTTATTTTATCATTATCTCCCTTGAGAAATTATAATGAAGATAAATATATACACAGACCTTCTACCAATTATTGAAAATTGGATTAAAAATAGTTTTTTGTTAAAATATTTTAATTTTATTTACTAAGCTAAACTTAATTTATCAGCACACCTTGAAGAATAATTTCAGTATTTGTCACAATCATTAACCATTATCTAATGCCCTATTTCAATATTCAATAGCAGGCTCTGAGGTCATTTCTAATATGAGTTTAATTCTCATTAAGTGTTCCAGAATTGTGTCTTTGTGCGAAACTAAGTTAAATACAGTAAATAGCTTTGATTATGCCTCTAGCTCAGCAATAATGAAAAGTGATAGTTTTGTAAAACAAAAGCTAAGAGTTCAAAACTCACTGAAGGCATGATTTATTTCATAGACAATTCAGACATTGTTTATTGTGTAGACTGTTATTTTGGATGTGTATATTACTAAAAATCTCATTAAGTTTGTATATAAATGTAACCCAGCAAATTGTGGGAATTTTATTAGAACAATACAAAGAATTCTTTTAGAAAATCAAGCTATTTCTTGCCCAGTGTGTAGATTGTGATTTTGTGGAGTCCCGGTTTATGCTGAATGTCATTTTTTAATCATCTAAATTCTTTATATAATGCTTATAACTATGAACTGCTAATTAGAATCTTTCATTCCTTCCTGAATAGAAACATCAATATCATCATGGACTGCAATTCCAATGAGAACCCAAATGGTTCACAAGTCATCTAGTATCTTACTATAATTCATTAAATATCTTTTTTGTTCATCTGTCATCACGTAACTCAAAAATGACTGGAGCTTTTGGCTGCTTTGATTCACCAATCTCCAGAGCATGTTTTGAAATTAGTTTTTGAAAAATCCAAATAAAGTTTTCAGTATATGGTTGGATTTTCCATGTAAATATCATACTAAACTGGATTTTTTCTTTGTTATCATCAGGTTAGTCACCAAAAAGACAATATTTCTACACTGTAAACAATATGAAAGAACTATTTGAACATGTCTAAGTAGATAAAATACTAGCATTTCTAAAAGCAGTTGGTCTATATAATAAAAGAATTTAAACCTTCAATATTCCATTTATGTACATGATGCAAACACTAGACAACAGAAATTGGTATTAAACAATCAATCTATCATCAGGTTAGTTAAACCAAATGATTTTTGTTTCACTGAATAAAGTAGAAATCTAGCTCAAAATTTCCTTGCCAGAAAGCAAAGTTTTAATTTTGTTCTTGTGAACTTTTCTGGTCACCAGAAAATCAAAATTAAAAAAGTTTGCTTTGTCTTTACATATATAACACTAGTAATAGCCAGCAAGGAGCCATATATGTTCACTTATAGATAACATTTATTAACTTGTAAGTCCTCTCCAAAACATAGGTTTTTGTGTTACTAGTAGTGTTAGGAATACACTGATTGTACCCCCTACAGAGGAGTAAGATACTCCAAAAAGGGATGTCCTGAGTATGACACTAAATTGCATCTAATGGTGAGGCTCCAGTTCTAGAGTTCTACCATTACTCCCAGGTCCACTCTGATCTGGAGTAGAAGTACCTGTTAGTCTTATGTATGGGTCAAATAGATCTGTTTAAAAATTATTTGTATTTGATAGGACTGTGCAAAAGAAAACATTCAACAATTCCACAAAAAAATTAAAATGTGAATACCCTAATGAATGTGATTCCCTAACCTTTAGACATAAAATAACTCTCGATGGATTGACACACCATTTAAAATCAAACAAATCATATAAGTTTCATCTTGTCTCCTTAAACATAGCACCATGATTGAATAGATTATTAATGATTTTTTCATTATCTTTTGTCATATATATATATAAAAAGAAAGCTGGTAGTTTCTGTAATTATTCATAAGGACAATCTTACATAGAAAATATTATTCATAAACTTTCTTTTAAGTTCTAAAATATTTCTATTTAGATAAATTAATCTAATTCTAAAAAAAATTATTTTACAGGTTTTGATATCCTTGCAGGCTCAGATTGTGAGCAGTCCTCAGCCAGGCAATATTACCATACCAAACAATGCGCTGGTGACTGTTGCTCAGTCTCAGCCTATCAATAAACTACCTACAATACAAAAACCTGCCAAACCCAAGCGGACAGGTTCTTTAGCCCTTTTTTTCAGGAAGGTCAGTACAGGATATATATATATATATATATATGTATTCTATCTTATGTTTTGTGTAAAATCAGAAATGTTGACATTGTTGGGCAAAGGTGAGTTTTTTTTGTTAATGAACTTAATATAAAATAAATATAATACTCCTAACCCTGCTTAGTGGTATTATTATTATTATAATAATCCTTGTGAGCTTTTCACATCAATTTTAACCTGTGGTTTTTCCATGAAGCCTATGTGACTGCAAGTCTCCTCAGGTCTGTAGAATTCTCTTAAGTATTCAAGCTGATTTTAACACTGCTGTGTTCTAGATGGTATCTATTCTTCCCCTGATCTTCAGTTACTCTAGTCTTTTTCTCAAGCCTTTGAAACGATTCTAAGGTAAAAATTTTCAATTATTTGGCCATGTCTTCAATTAGAATACTTCACAAACTCTATATTATCACAGTATTCTGACATTTGGACCAGTGAATTGTTTCAAGAAGGTAGTAAAATGAATTGAATGTTTTCAATATTAGATGATGCACAAGGATTGCTGAACGAAACATACTTTTTATGAAAGCCAATGATATTATTTCAATCATGGTGATAGAAGCAAAAAAGATAAGAAAGCAGGTCCAAATAATTCATAAAATTTTGCACTAGTTTATTTCTTGAAAATGCCAAAGGAGGTTGATAGACACCCTATTTTGCCCAAAGGAGACCTGGAACTAAATTGAAAATCAGACTAGAACTATCAAAAGGCAAGAGTAGAAATAATGGGAAGATTTGGTGAGCAATTAGGAAGGTTTGTATAGAAGTGAAGATAAAGTAATTCTGTTGAGGCTGTAATAATAAAATAAAAAGTTTGATTGAAGTTGAGGCTGATAAAGATGGATGACAGATGGCAGTATCTCAAAATGGTTCCCAAAGGAAGAACTCTACAAAGCAAACAGTTGCAACACAAATCCAATAAACATTGGTTTCCATTTGTATAGCAGTGAAGATAAAGCAATTTTGTTGAGGTTATAGTGTGTGTGTGTGTGTGTGTGTGTGTGTGTGTGTGTGTAATTCTAAATTCAGTTTAATTTAAGATGACAAGAGAAGAAGTGGTGGGAGTGGAAGTTTTGCTTTCTTGAAGATTTCTTATAATTCTTATAGTGTTTTTTAAATTTTCTGAACATAGCAATTTTTATCAATCTGATGATATGATGCTCAAGCCATTATACAAATGAGGTTCTTCTGTGATCAGAATGCATATCAGTCAGTATTTTCCAATTCCAGTATTTTGGTTAAAGAAGATCATAATCAGCTTTAGTTTCTTTTAATGATAAAAGCTATAAGAATCTGAACTCAACCCACCCCTCCCAACATTTTGGCCAATTCATCAAGTTATTTTCAAGATTTTGTAATAAAGAACAAAACCCTAATTGCAGACAAATAGTATTTTGTATGTTATGAAGATGTTACATAAAAGGCAATATGCAAATATTCAGCTGTTAAAATACACTCAAAATTCCAATATCTTGATTCAAGATCTTATTCAGTTTTGGTTTCTTTATTTTAACTAACAAATTTGCCGTTTGTAGTGTGGCTTTGTACTACAGCCAGCTTGATTGCTTTGTGTTAGGCTTGTTATGCTCACACCCTTGTTTGCTTTGTAACGAGGGGCTTGTTGCACTGGTGTTTGATACTTTTTATCTGCTATCTAATTCGTTTTACACATTGTTTTTTACTTTTTTATCTCAATGAGATGACTGGGCCATTAAGAGAAAAAAAGTTATAAAATTTCTCAAGGATGATAATGGCTATAAAAATCTGAACCCCTATTCTGTTTTTTTTTTTTCTTCGGCAACCCTCAGTTAAGTGTAGTAAATGTGTTGGTATCTTATATAATCATACACACTCATGTTTGTAGTCCCAATAATTCTTCTATGTTCATCTGGTTTTGCTTTCTTGAAATATAGTTTTTGTAGTATTTAAATACTTTGAAAAAGCAGTGTTCCCACATTTTTTTCTTGAACTCTGTTGCAGGCCCTTTTTTAAAAAAAATGATACCACCCATTTATTCAAATGACACCCAAGTTTTAATTGGTGCATGATCTCAGTTGCCTGTATGCAAGAAACATGTATATAATATACAATAGTTAATGAACTCATATGTAATAATATAATCTGTACATATTCAATAATATGTATCATTTATGTATATTTACAGTGTTGTTAATTTAGAATTAATACATTTAGATTGAAAAAAAAAAAAAATAATGATTATTATTCACTGATTCTCTTGAAAAAAAAAATGATTATTTTTGTAGGTTTACCATCTTGCCAGTGTCAGGTTGCGGGATTTATGTGACAAACTGGGACTGAATGATGATGAACTTGACAGGAAAATGTGGACTTGTCTTGAGCACACACTCGTCCACCAAACTAACCTTATGATGGATAGGCATCTGGACCAGATTATTATGTGCTCTATGTATGTCATGGCTAAGGTAAATAAACAAACAATATTTGGTGTTTTATAAATGTAATAAACTTTTTCTTTTCTATATTAGCCTATTTTCTTGTTCATCAATTCAGGAACAGCTAAACTCTGACAAAAGTTAGAACCCAAATTCACTCCATATTTCATATTTTGTTGTGGGAAAAGATTACCGCAAAATGAATTTTGCCTATAAGAAAAAAAGATTTTCAATGGTGAATGTGTGCTAATATGTCTCAAGTGTTTATCATATTGTCTATAGAATCAATTTGTATGAAATAATTTTCATATGGTAAGCAATGAATACTTGGCTTTTTAGGTATACATAATACTGATTGTGTGGTGAAAAACTAACAGTTACTAAACACTGTTGAATCAGTGCTCTTTAAATAAATAAATATATATATCTATGTATGAATGTGTGTATATATATATATATATATATATATATATATATATATATATATAAATGTGTATGTGTGTGTGTGTATGTATATATATATATATATATATATATATATATATATATATATATAAATGTGTATGTGTGTGTGTGTATGTATATATATATATATAAATGTGTATGTGTGTGTGTGTATGTATATATATATATATATATAAATGTCTATGTATGTGTGTATATATATATATATATATATATAAATGTCTATGTATGTGTATATATATATATATATATAAATGTGTATGTATGTGTATATATATATATATAAATGTGTATGTATATATATATATATATATAAATGTGTATGTATGTGTGTATATATATATATATATATATATATATATATATATATATATGTGTGTGTGTATGTATGTGTATATATATATATATATATATATATATATATATATATATATAAATGTGTATGTATCTATATATATATATATATATAAATGTGTACGTATGTGTGTATATATATATATGTGTGTATGTATGTGTATATATATATATATATATATATATATATATAAATGTGTATGTATCTATATATATATATATATATAAATGTGTACGTATGTGTGTATATATATATATATGTGTGTATGTATGTGTATATATATATATGTGTATGTATGTGTATATATATATATGTATATGTATGTGTATATATATATATATATATATATATATATATATGTGTATGTATGTGTATATATATATATATGTGTATATATATATATATATATATATATATATATATATATGTGTG